>JAODAL010003269.1:0-177218 GCA_025379985.1 Phyllomedusa bahiana
GTAGTCACAAAAAATTGGGGCCAATTAAAAGGTGTTTTCTCCCCATACTGTTTCAAGGCCACAGAAAGTTTCAGATCAATTTTTGAGTAGGGGGTTTTTAGAGCATGATGGGATATCACTGTACATTTCCTGCTGGTCTATTGGGGTAATTTTCACACAGTTTTTGGGTCCGTTTTGGATCCAAAACATCCAAAAGCACTGCATAAATCGTATCCAACACCCGTTTTGGGGCGCTTTTGGCTGCAGGGGGAACCACCCTAAATTTTTTAAATAGGCGTCTGCTGCGTCTTTTTTGACATTTTTTTTGAACGGACCGAAAGACACATGTAAAAAAACCATCGGTGATCACTCGTCCGAAGCTGATGCGGTTTTACATTGAAAGCAATGTAAATCACACTGCACATTTTTAGATGCGTGTTCGGGTCCGTTTAGGGTCCAATACAAGGATCCAAACTCATCTAAAATAACAGATCCAACACCCTTGGGGGAATTTCACACGGCGTAATTTGGGTGCGATTTCCCCCGGTATTTGCCTCTTTACGGGCGAAAATGCCGCCAAAATTACGGTAACCCCATATTTCCCCCCCCAATAGAGATAAGTAACAGTCTTTTTATTACGGAATACGCGCCGCGAGTAATGACTGTCACTGGGGCCACCTGTGCCGCTGGAGTTCGCACGTATCAGCGTGAGCTCCCAAAAGACTGAGAAAACAGCACGCATTTACGGAGCCCCTGCAGTACATCGTGTGAACATAGCCTTACAGAGACTTGATGTTTAAAGTGGTTTTAACACCAGGACAGAAGGCTACATATTGTAAATAATTGTCAGCAAGAAACATAAAGAAGCCCGTGCTGCTGATAAACACAGCGGGGGAGTGATATCACCAGCCGGGCCACTGCTTGAGCAGAGAGAGGTGATCCGTAACCTAGAAAACTTGAGATAAGAACGGCACTAAACAAAATCAGAACATCAATGTATTTGGTAATAATCTTTATTTACTTTTGTCTACATGTTTAAATCAATCAATGAGATGTGAATAACCCTTTAACAGGTAAATAGTTACAACAAAATAAGGCTAGAGTCACATCACAGTATCTATCACCCATTGGTCCCATTTTAACCCCATAAGCCCCAAGCCTGAAAAGTACTTAGGGCCACAGAGTTTTTAAAAGGGCAGGCCAAAAACTCACTTTTTTGGTCCAAAAACAACCAAACAGACTCCCCTAAATTTTTCCAAGCCTTTATAAAAGAAAAGGGGCGCTCTGATTTGTTTCATGGTAACAAAATTTTAGACTTAAAAAGTTTTTTATACTGGGCCTTAAGAAAACTAAAATTTTGTTTTTGTCCTTCTTTAACATATAAATTTTTATTTTTTTAGTGACACAGTTGTATAGGGCCCTTTTTATGCGGGGGAAATTTTTATTTTGGGAGGGGCATAGTTTAAGTTTACATATAAATTACTGCCGAATAGCATAAAAAAAAATTTCTTCATTTGTTTTTTTTTACACCGTTCACATTTCACACTAAATAACCTGCTAGATTATTTCTACATGTTATTACAGTCATGTAGATACATAATATATGTAGGGTGATTTGTGTAATGTATGCATAATAACTTTATTAAATATTTTTTTTTTTTATTTATTTTAGTTTTCCTACACTTTTTTTTTTACTTTAAGTCCCATTTAGTGGTGAGTTTTTTTTTATTTTTTTTTTTTTACACTTTTGTAATGTATTGCATATTATGTATGTAATACAAACCTTCTGTTCAATGACACAGGCACATCAGGACAAACAACTTGCCCTGGCGGGAGGCTTCCTATACAGACAGCCCGGGGGTTCCTAGGTTTTCCCGGGCTTCACGGGTCATGGGAGTCCCAAAACATCTGATGGAGCAAGGGAGCCCTTTGATTATGCTGTGGCACGGACTGCGCAACCGAAGGATTAAATGTGGGTTTGACCAAGGTGTCCTCGCTCCCCACATTTACAGAGACTGCCTAGAACAGAGTGTTCACGGCTGCCGCACGGGACCACAACCGTAATACTAAGATAACCGAGTTTTTCAGCCCAAAAAAATGGGCTGAAAAAATCCCTCCTCGCTTATACTCGAGTCACTGAGCGGGGGCCTCGGCGTGCGATGGCCCGTGCCCCCGGCAGGGACACTTCGCTACGGCACTCCTCAGGGGGCCATATAACGGAAGGCTGAGTGAGGCCACAGGTGTCCGGGCGCTGCGCTGGCCCGGCACTGTCCGCGAATCCCTTACCTATGCGACCCTCCGGAGCGCAAATAGGTGAAGGGACCACTGCGGGGCAGAGCGAGCGCTCCGTTGTCCGCAGGGGTCCTCCGGGCGGACGCAGAATCAGGGCCCCGGGCCGGAGCTCGGGGGCCCCGGCAGCGTGTTGTCCCCCACGCGGGTTTGCCCCGGCCGATGACCTCACCCCCCGTGCCGAGAAGAAACAGGGGAGCGGCGGGGGGCCGGACAGCGAGGGAGACGAGCGGCGGGGGGTCCCGGGAAGTGTTTTTTTTTTTTTTTTTAAAAAGCCTGCCTATCTGCCTAGGGGACGTACCCGCCTATATTGCCCCAGGGACTGACCCCGGGTATTACCTGCTAGGGGGACTGACCTGCCTGGGGACGTACCGCCTATAACCTACCTAGGGGGAACTGGTACCTGCCTATAACCTACCTAGGGGGACTGTACCTGCCCATAACTTGCCTATGGGGACTGTACCTGCTATAACTTTGCCCATGGGGACTGTACCTGCCCATAACCACCTAGGGGGACTGTACCTGCCTATAACCTACCTAGGGGGACTGTACCTGCCTATAACCTACCTAGGGGACTGTACCTGCCCATAAACCCACCTAGGGGGACTGTACCTGCCTATAACCACCTAGGGGGACTGTTCCTGCCTATAACCAAACCTGGGGGACTGACACTCTATAACCTACCCCAAAGGGGGACTTACCCGCCATAGCCTGCCTATGGGGACATATAGCTCCTTACCTGCCTATAACGACCTATACCTGCCTAAAACCGCCTTAGGAGGACATTAAACTGCCCCATACCAGCATATCTGCCTATGGGGGACATTAAACTGCCTATATCTGCCTATGGGGGGACATTAAACTGCCTATGTAATTTTACTGATATCATTTTATTTTTAAAATTTACCAGTAGCCGCTGCGTTTTTTCCACCCTAAGCTTATACTCGAGTCAATAAGCTTTCCCGTTTTTTGTGGCAAAAGTAGGTGCCTCGGCTTATACTCGGGTCGGCTTATACTCGAGTATATACGGTAACCCCTCTGTCTGCAGTGACGTCCAAAGATGGCGGGCGGTCATTAAGAATCTGAAGCATTTAACCTACACAATTTTTATTGGCTGCAGTTGTATGGAATAGCATAGGGTCCTGCTTTTACCCATACTTTTTATGGTCAGCAGATACATAGGACCTTATGTATGACAACTGTCTAGCAGTAAGACTGTCTTTGTTGCCCTTAGCAACCAGAGTTTAGCTTTCAGTTCATATAGTGCTCTGGAAAAATAAAAGCTGAGCTCTGATTGGTTGCTATGGGCAACAAGGGAAGTCTTACTGGTAGACCTGTTTTCATACATAAGGCCCTTATGGTCCACTTTTGACCATGTTTACATATAGGCCGGGTGATGTGAAGCAGCTTGACACAGCAGGTGACATACAGTGGTGTGAAAAAGTATTTGCTCTTTCCTGATTTCTTCATATTTTGGATGTCTGTCACACTTAAAGGGGCTGTCTCAATAGTATATAAAGTATCAATACATTGATTCATTTTACCTTAGTCCTGTTGCTTGGTTTCATTTTTTAATTCAATGTTTACTGGCCTGCAGTGATGAAGTTGAAGACACCAGGACTGTAGCTATAGCGACCAGCGCTGGCAGCCTATGAGGCGCGGTCTAACAGGTCTATAGCTATAAGGACCTGAGGAGCTGATGCAGCTCATACAAGAGGGGATATCTAGGAATAGGTCGGACACTGTTAATGGACACATATTAGAAAGTGACTTATTTATGCAAGATCTTTAACATAAAAAAGCAATCCTTGTAGTGAGACACCCCCTTTAAATGTTTCAGAAACCAAAACAGATTTAAATATTAGACAAACCTAAGACAAGTAAACACAAAATGCAGTTTAAGAAACTGAAGGTCTTTATTATTAAGGGAAAAAGTAATCAAAACTACAGGGCCCTGTGTGAAAAATTGTCCCCTAAACCGGATAACTGGTTGGGCCACCCTTAGCAGCGACAACTGCAATCAACTGCCAATGAGTCTCATACGTTGCTCTAGAGGGATTTTGCTCCACTCATCATTGCAGAATTGTTGTAGTTTTCCCACATTAAAGGGTTTCCGAGCATGAACCGCTTATTTAAAGTCACAGCATATCAATCGGATTAAGGTCAGGACTTTGACTAGGCCCCTCCAGAGTCTTCATTTAGTTTCTCTTAAGCCATTCAGAGGTGGACTTGCTGGTGTTAGGATAATTGTCCTGCTGCATAAGCCAAGTGTGCTTCAGCTTCAGGTCACAGACATTCTCCTTCAGCAGAATTCATGATTCCATTTATCACAGCAAGTCTTCCAGGTCCTAAATCAGCAAAACGGCCCCAGCCCATCACACTACCACCACCACCTTTTACTGTTGATATGAGGTTCCTTTTCTGAAATGCTGTATTGCTTCTATTCCAGATGTAATGGGACTTACGCCTTCCAAAAAGTCCAAACTTTGTCTCGTCAGTCCACAGAATCTTCTCCCAAAAGTCTTGGGGATCATAGAGGTGTTTTATGGTAAAAAGGAGACAAGCCTTTATGTTCTTTTCGCTCTGCAGTGGCTTTTGTCTTGGAACTCTGCCATGAGGCCATTTGTGCTCAGTCTCTCTCTTATGGTGGAGTCATGAGCAACGACCTTAACTGAGGCCTGCAGTTCTATGGATGTTGTTGTGGGGTGTTATATGACCTTTTGGATGAGTCGTCACTGCGCTTTTTGGGTGATTTTGGATGCCCACTCCTGGGAAGGTTCACCAATGTTTTCTCTATTTGTAGATAATGGATCTCATTGTAGATAATGGTTCTCTTGAATCTTTAGCAATGGCTTTATCACCTTTTCAAGACTGATAACTCTCGTTGTTCCTGAACTTCCTTGGATCTCTCCATGATGTCTAGCTTCTGAGGCTCTTGTGGTCTATTTCACTGAGGGGTTGTCTCACTACATCGATTCATCATACTTCAGTCCTGTTTTCTCTGTTTAATTTTTGAATTCAGTGTTTACTGGCTTCTACTGGCTGTACTGGGCTACAGTGACGAGCTGCTGAGGACATCAGGTCTGTAGCTATAGCAAACACTCCAGGTGTGTTCATTTGCGCTTCGCTCCTCTGAGCTACTGGCATCGCGGGAAACACCCAAATCCAGCACTCCTGAATGAGCCAAATTTATTGAATATGCATTCTACAGCAGCAGTACAAACATGTAAAAAGTGGCTGGAAACAGCTATAGCAACTAGTGCTGGCAGCCTATCAGGATAGATCAAACAGGTCTGTAACTATAGCGACCTGAGGCTCTGATGCAGCCCATACAAGAGTGGCTATCTAGGAATAGGTAGGACACTTAATGGACACATATTGCAAAGTGACTTGTTTTTACAAGACCTGCATCATGAAAAGCAATCCCTATGGTGAGACAACCCATTTAAGTGTGACAAACATCCAAAAGATTAAGAAATCAAAGAAGGAGCAAATACTTTTTCACACCACTGTATGTCACCTGCTGTGTCAAGCTGCTTCACATCACCTGACCAATATGTAAACATGGCCAAAAGTGTGACCATATGGGCGTTATGTATGAAAACTGTCTAGCAGTAAGACTATCTTTGTTGCCCTTAGCAACCAATCAGAACTCAGCTTTTTTTTCCAGAACAGTATATGAACTGAAAGCTAAACTCTGGTTGCTAATGGCAACAAAGATAATCTTACTGCTAGACAGTTGTCCTACATAAGGTCCTATATATCTGCAGACCATAAAAAGTATGGACCCTATGTTATTCCATAAAACTGCAGCCAATAAAAATTGTGCAGGTTAAATGCTTCAGTTTCTTAACGACCGCCCGCCCGCCATCTTTAGACGTCACTGCAGACAGGTAAATACTTTTCCTCACCACTGTTGCTGTGTACATAGTAATAACCCCTCTGACATCAGCACCTAGACCAGTATTTCCCTTATGGGCGTATCCCTGGTCATGTGATCCAATGACGACTATTCTGGCATCCTTTGCTCTGGCCTGAAGCCGAACGCTGTGGCAGACCAAAGCTGTTGATTACCGACCCGCGCAGAGGAGCCGTTCCTGGGCGCAGTCCCGGCGCATGAAGGGGCGCACGGGGTGTGTGTGACATAGCAGCGCCCATATAGTGGCCACATCCAGCGCCCCGCCCTGCTGACGTCAGCCAATCAGCAGCTCCCGCTGCAGAATGTGACCTGCTCCCAGCGGCTCACTCCTTCCCCGTCCAGCCAATCACAGCGCATGTGGCCACCGCAACAGCCCAATCAGCCGGCGGCTCCCTTGACGCTTCCGTTCCTGTGGCTGCACTCTCCGCTGCTCCGTCATGTCGGCGGTTCCGTGTTCGGTGGCCTCGTCCTCCGGGCCTGTCCCGGGAATGTCCATGTTCCGCTGGCTGGAGGTGCTGGAGAAGGAGTTTGATAAGGCGTTCGTGGACGTGGATCTATTGCTGGGCGAGATCGACCCGGACCAGGCCGACATCACTTATGAGGGCAGGCAGAAGATGACCAGCCTGAGCTCCTGCTTCGCTCAGCTGTGCCACAAAGCGCAGACCGTCAGCCAGATCAACCACAAGCTAGAGGTGAGGGAGAGGGGCGGGCAGGGAGGCTGTGAGAGAGGGTTAGCGTGCGCCCCTTATGTGGGAGAGGGTCAGCGTGCGCCCCCTTATGTGGGAGAGGGTCAGCGTGCGCCCCCTTATGTGGGAGAGGGTCAGCGTGCGCCCCCTTATGTGGGAGAGGGTCAGTGTGCGCCCCCCTTATGTGGGAGAGGGTCAGTGTGCGCCCCCCTTATGTGGGAGAGGGTCAGTGTGCGCCCCCCTTATGTGGGAGAGGGTCAGTGTGCGCCCCCCTCTGTGGGAGAGGGTCGGTGTGCGCCCCCTTATGTGGGAGAGGGTCGGTGTGCGCCCCCTTATGTGGGAGAGGGTCGGTGTGCGCCCCCTTATGTGGGAGAGGGTCGGTGTGCGCCCCATTATGGGGGAGAGGGTCGGTGTGCGCCCCCCTTATGTGGGAGAGGGTCGGTGTGCGCCCCCCTTATGTGGGAGAGGGTCGGTGTGCGCCCCCCTTATGTGGGAGAGGGGCGGTGTGCGCCCCCTTATGTGGGAGAGGGTCGGTGTGCGCCCCCTTATGTGGGAGAGGGTCGGTGTGCGCCCCCCTTATGTGGGAGAGGGTCGGTGTGCGCCCCCCTTATGTGGGAGAGGGTCGGTGTGCGCCCCCCTTATGGGGGGAGAGGGGTCGTGTGCGCCCCCCTTATGTGGGGGAGAGGGTCGGTGTGCGCCCCCTTATGTGGGGGAGAGGGTCGGTGTGCGCCCCCTTATGTGGGGGAGAGGGTCGGTGTGCGCCCCCCTTATGTGGGGGAGAGGGTCGGTGTCCGCCCCTTATGTGGGGGTGTGGGTCGGTGTGCGCCCCCCTTTTTGGGGGAGAGGGTCGGTGTGCGCCCCCTTATGTGGGGAGAGGGTCGGTGTGCGCCCCCTTATGTGGGGAGAGGGTCGGTGTGCGCCCCTTATGTGGGGGAGAGGGTCGGTGTGCGCCCCCTTATGTGGGGGAGAAAGGGTCGGTGTGCGCCCCCTTATGTGGGAGAGGGTCGGTGTGCGCCCCCTTATGTGGGAGAGGGTCGGTGTGCGCCCCCGTATGGGGGGGAGGGTCGGGGTGGGCCCCCCCTTATGTGGGAGAGGGTCGGTGCTGCGCGCCCCCTTATGTGGGGGAGAGGGTCGGTGTGTGCCCCCCTTATGTGGGAGAGGGTCGGGGTGCGCCCCCTTATGTGGGAGAGGGTCGGTGTGGTGCGCCCCTTATGTGGGGGAGATGGGGTCGGTGTGGGCCCCCCCTTATGTGGGGGTGTGGGGTGGGGGCGCGCCCCCCTTATGTGGGGGAGTGGGGTCGGCGCGCGCCCCCCTTATGTGGGGGAGAGGGGTCGGCGCGCGCGCGCCCCTTATGTGGGGGAGAGGGGTCGGCGCGCGCGCCCCCTTATGTGGGGGGAGAGGGGTCGGCCGCGCGCCCCGTATGTGGGGGAGAGGGGTCGGCGCGCGCGCCCCCTTATGTGGGGGAGAGGGGTCGGCGCGCGCGCCCCCCCCTTATGTGGGGGAGAGGGGTCGGGCGCGCGCGCCCCCTTATTGTGGGGGAGAGGGGTCGGCGCCGCGCGCGCCCCCCTTATGGGGGGGAGAGGGGTCGGCGCGCGCGCCCCCCGTATGTGGGGGAGAGGGGTCGGCGCGCGCGCCCCCCGTATGGGGGGGAGGGGGGTCGGGGCGCGCGCCCCCCCTTATGTGGGGGAGAGGGGTGCGCGCGCGCCCCCCTTATGTGGGGGAGAGGGGTCGGCGCGCGCGCCCCCCTTATGTGGGGGTGAGGGGTCGGCGCGCGCGCCCCCCTTATTGGGGGAGAGGGGTCGGCGCGCGCGCCCCCCGTATGTGGGGGCGAGGGGTCGGCGCGCGCGCCCCCCTTATTATTGCTGTAACTGAGGGCCTTATGGCATTGCTCCTCCACAATGGCGCTTTCTTTCACTTACTGTGCAGAGGACTGTGACTGGCACTGTGCTGTGGTTCATGCTGAAGATAGGCCGGGGTCAGAGCCCAAGTGATCACTGCTTTAGAATAGCCTTTTTCAAAATCATTGCTGGTAAAGTCTTGGGGCGTCATGTTTGAAGACTGTGTAGGTGTAAGACCAATCAGAGTTCCCCTTTCATTTCATATAGTGTTCTGAGAAATGAAAGGGGAGCTCTGGTTGCTATGGGCAACAAGGAAAGTCTTAGGCTATGTTCACATGGGCTATTTTTGCCGCGTATTTCGCGTTGTATTTGCGCTCTAATACGGGCAAGATGTCTGCTGAAATTACGGTTATCCATACGGGGAGATAAGTGACATGTCAATTACTTGCTGCGAGGACCCACCGTGGGTAATGCATGTCTATGGGGGCCCCACCACTCTGCTGGAGAACGTGCATATTAGCGTGACTCCCAAAACACCCGGCGTAATTGCGGTAGTACTGTACGTGCTGCAATTACACCGTGTGAACATAGCCTTACACCTAGACAGTTTCCAAGCGTTGAGAAAAGTAGTGTAGAAGCAAATAATGCAATAAAATAACTATTACCCTCCCGCAGCCCCTGGCATGCTGCTGGTTTCTGGCCAGGGAGGTTAAATCTGCAGCATTACATGGTGGTCATAGAAATGAAGCTCTACATGTATTACAGGGTTGGCTTGAGGCCTCTTCATTATGGCTCATGTCTTTTCATTTATCTCCTTCATGATCTTTCAAGAAAGTCATTTTTTGTTGATGGGGGAATTTCACAATATTTTTCTAAGCTCATAACTGTAATTTAGAATTTGAAAGACCAAACTAGGAATGGAAACCTTTAACCCAAAATGCCAGTATGTGTTGAGGGGCTGTGTGCCTAGTCCCGGGGACCGGTCATGGCAGGTCAGCCATATGTACAAAGTGGGGCATGGTGTTAGGTTGTAGACAAAATACTGGTCGGAATTGAAGTCAGAAACTGACCCATATATTACAATTCATTTTCGTGTGTTGGGCTGTTTTTTTTTTTTACCGGGGTTTCCATCATACGTTTTCCTCTGTAAATCCGGTGGAAGAATGAACATGTTACAAATTTTTTGCAAAGCCGCGGGTTTTGAAATGTCGCCTCCGAAAAGCTGTGCTGTGTAGATTACAGCTTGGATTTGAGGTCTATTGGGATGATTTACAGTCAGATTTCAAAATCGGACTATAAAACCATGCTGTGTAGTTGGGCCCTTAGCCTCTCTTTCTAGAGTGGTCTAGGAGCTAGCCATAGCTGCATATAACTAGCCTGACTCTTCCAAACTGCCTCCTTTTTGATATGTCCGTTTCAGTAAATCCTTGTGTTTCCTGTGGAGTAAGCGTATGTTCACACGGCTTATTTACGGGAATTCATAGCTCTCGCCGAGAGCTACGGATTCCGCATCGTCCTCCTGCGCGTACAATATGATAGTATCGTACGCGTGGAGGGGAGAATTGACATGTCACTTGTTAGCGGTGATTATGCGTCCCGGCATACACTGACTGTCAGCACTGGACAATATCAGAATATGCAGGTTTAACATATTCCTTCTAGTAATGTAAACCGAGGAACAGCACAACACAGAGGTATAAGAGAAGATGCTCCTGAATTGTTATACACAGGGAACACAAGGATTTACTATAACAGACCTATATCAGGAGATGTCACGGGTCCTCATTAAGAGACTACTCTGCCTGGAGTGACTCCCTTCTTCAGGACAGATACACATAAGGTCAGTAAATCTTCTCCCTTAAGTATATGCTGGCATGGGGACATGCCCTCCAGTCATGCAGCCATGGTTACTTGTAGACGTTATTCCATTGCCTTGTGTGCTAACAAAGAAGCTATTAATCCCATGGCTAACCTCTTCATATACATGTATCCGTGTTAGCCTGAGCATCCTCATGTCCTACAGGTCATGCTGGTAATCTTCCTGTTGTGCAGGCTCAGGAGAATGTTGGCGCTACCTGCAGATTGTGCCTGGTCACAAAAAAAGGCAACAAATCCACTTGTTAATGTTAGGCTATGTCTACACAGTGTATGGTAAAATGCCATCCAAAATCTGACAACACTTTAACATCGCTGGAGCACGGTTTTTTAAAACCAACTGGAAAAAATCAGTGCTGCGTAGACCACAGTACGGATTTTTCATTGCGGTCTACACAGTATCAGGTACAGTCGGATTTTCAGCAGATATAGCCTCAGTCTGTTGTGTAAGGCTAGGTTCACACGGCTTATTTTGGGACCTATTTCAGCCCGTAATTCGCGCCGTACCTCATGGTCAAGATTTTCTAGCCATGTTGCAAAACAAATTGGCTCATACTGATACATATATATATATATATATGTGTGTGATTTCTAAGGCTATGTTTGCGGGGCGTACAGTACGCGGCGCAATTACGGCAGGTGTTTGGGAGTCGCGCTGATCAGCCGGCAGCCCGCCGGCCCCATAGATTGTCATTACTCACGGCGCGTATTCGCCACAAGTAATTGACATTTCACTTATCTCCCCGAATTGTGGATTACCGTAATGTCTGCGCGTATCTCGGTCGTATTAGAACGCAAATGCGCACAGAAATGTGCCCGTGTGAACATTGCTTAACCATTAAAGGGGTTTTCTCACTACAATGATTCACTTTTAACATGTAGTGAAAGGTAAATGAAGACTTACCAAATACATTTGGATTATTCTTTGATCAGGTTGAATAAATCCAGCAGACCAGCATCCATATGCAATGTATTGTCGGCTAACAAGCAGTTGGAAAGGCACATGTACGGGTAGTTAAAATCTCATATCTTTAATAGAAACATCTTTAAAAACTTACATGCAAATTAGCAGGTAAATGCATCCATAATGTGAGGTCACAACCACCGTTGACGGGATGGCACTAGATCATGCCTGAATTTGCTCAGACCGACGCGTTTCGATATATATAGATATCTTAGTCTTGGTCTAGTTTGTATTGTTACTTGAGGACCTTTTGTAATGGACCGGACATTGCGTAATGCAACCTCCGATCACGTTGATCTCATTAACCCTGCATCTCCCAGTGCATACATCGAATAGAAACCTATTCACAGAATTTAAGAACATTCATTTGCTGGTTTGAAAAAATAAGGTAAGATAAAATAAACAGGCAATGATTGTAGTGTATAAATATGTAGAAAAACGTGTGATAAATATATTTATTTGGAGCTTATCGATAGTGGTATAAAATATCCTATCTAATATTAAGACCTCGTGGTTGTCTAGTTTGAAATGTGAAGATCCTGATTCTTTGATCAGGTGATACAGATTTTATCTCCTCTTACAGCACACATTAGGACCACCTCTTAGGGCGCGTCCACACTACACAGGACAAATGCCGGTCAGTTTATATGACCAGTATTTGCACTGTTTTCATGCAGTGCACACGGCCGCAGAGGGGCGGCTTTTCTCTGCGGTTTCCGGAGAAAATCCCTCCCAGTTCACATAGACATGTTCATATTCTGTCCAAAGAATGAACATGCTCCATGTTTTTTGGACCGCTGGCGGTCTAAAAACCTTTCTGGCGGAAAACCCGTGCAGTGGGGACCGCTGCATGGATTTTTCCGTTAAGGTCCGTGTAAAAGTTCTTCAGTCGGTTTTCAAAACCGAAAACCGGCTGAAAAACAGTGCCGTGGGGACAAGGCCTTACTGCTATCTTAACTCTTATTGCTCTAAACTGCTGTCAGTCATTCACTCCTGCAGTCTAGTAACTGACTTTACTTAGCTAAGTGAGAAGCTTTCAAACACTCTTTAGAGCCCTGCAGCCTCAGTACTACACTTCATAAACCTCTTGCATTTATTTTTCAGTGTAACAGGAATAGCTGGAAGTGATGTCAGTCGCTGCTATAGACCCGCCCACAGTCTAAACAACATGTGTGATTCTGAAGGGTGTACAAGCAATTTCTCCCCATAATGGTCAAGTATCCTGGTTTTAAAAGTACAACAAATGATTAAATCACCCCACTATTGCCATTTCAGAAATAAAACAAATAGTTACACATAATTGATATCGATGTGACCTATCTATTATCATTTATCCCATATGCTGAACACCATAGAAGAAAAAAATTCCTAATGTCGAAATTGTGTGTGTTTGGTTTTGTTTGGTCATTTCACATCTCCTAACAACTGGAATAAGAAATGATTAAAAAGGCGCATCTGTCCCAAAATGGTACCAATAAAAAGTACTCTTCAGCCAGCAAAAAAATGCACTTTTTCACTCATGTTCATAGGTGGAAGAACAAAAAGTTATTGGCTGCAAAAAGAGAAGGGGGAAAATTCTTCATGTGATGTGGCAATTTTCTGTTTATTTCTGCCTTCCAAGAACCAGGACTTTTATTTTTTTATTTTTCCATAGACCTAGCTTGTGTTTCCAGAGTTCACCACGTAGAATAATCGGCAAATTATTTTTATTCTAAAAGGTCAGTAAGATTCTGACTACCCACTTTGTATAGCTTCCCTACTAATTTGCTTTGTGGCACGTCAGTACCTTTTTTTTATTTTTCTGCCTACAGAACAGTATGAGGTTTTTTTTTTTTTTAAAGGGAATGTGTCATCAAAAAATGACTTATTGTTTAACTCATGTTTTTGTTAAACAAATTTTTTAAGAATTGTTTTTTTTTTTTTTTTTTATTTTATTATCACGTTGAATATTTTTTTTTTTAAGTAACAAGTCCAGCAGTTTTCACTTTGGCCACTAGGCCTAAAAATAGTCTGAAACTTCCTGTTCTGTAGAGAGAGTTTTTCAGCGTCTCCTCATCAGTTCAAACAGGATTAAACTGAAAGGAGACACCGATGTGTATAGATAACACAGGATTCACCAGTCACAATAGGAGATAGTCACAGTTCACCCCCTCCTCCTCCCTGCACACTGACTTCTTCCCAGGTCACAGAGCATGACTAGAAAACTCTCCTATAGAAGTCAATGGGATTGAGTCACTCTTGAAGGGGTTGTCTCACTACATTGATTCATCTTAAGTCAGTCTGTTTTCTTGGTTTCATTTGATTTACTGGCTTCCACTAGGCTGCAGTAGAAGCCAGGTCTGTAGCTATAGCAACCAGTGCTGGCAGCCTATCAGGATAGATCAAACAGGTCTGTAGCTATAGCTTCCTAAGGAGCTGATGGAGCCCATACAAGAGGGGTCATCTCAGAATAGGTAGGACACTGTTAATGGACATATATTGCAAAGTGACAACCCCTTTAAGGCCTCTATGTACATGAAGCTGTTGTAAAGTATCTCTCTAAATGCTGTTAAAGCAGTGCAGGCAAGAAAGCTTTCCCCACAATCATACACAGAGAACTGAATTGAGAAATCTACAAACAGAAAATAAAAACGGCTAAGAAGAAAAGAATATGGATCCGGGTCTTGATTTAATAAGTAAAAAAAAAAAAAAAAAAAAATGGCGACAGATTCCCTTTAAGTGCTGTTTTTGATACCATTTTGGGTACATGCAGTTTCTTTTTACAGTAAAATATTGATGGCAGAGAAGGGCTGAGGGCTCACCTTGATGAATAATGCATGCACCTATGAAATCTGATGTGCTTGTGGCCAGTAGTTTTCTTTTCTCTGTTCCCTGCTGGACTGGTTTTTCTTGAAGGTTAATGTTTTACCGGGCTCTGAACACACCTAGCAGATAATCGGCCTCTGATCCTGCTCCTTGACAAGCAGAGTGGCTTTACAAGAAGATACAATACATACCTGTAGAAAGAATGCCTGGGATTTTTGTATTCATGCTTTTCAGGGGGTTATTTAAAAATAGAAAAAAAAAAAAAGTGTAACCCACTGGTCCCAGTGATCCCAGCTGCTGAGGACACCATTTACTCTTCATATGATGCTGCAGCCTTCACCTGGAGGCTTAGCGGTGACGTCATCGCCCAGGGTTACCGGGAACAGCCGCACTGCTGAAGTTAATGGGCTTATGACTTTAATTGGTTTTATTTTTATATTATTATATAATATTATAAAAAAAATTATAAATTTTTTTATTTATTTTTATATATATATAAAAAATTTTAAAATTTTTATAAATATTTATATATTATAAAAGGGGTTTATACATATATGTTCTACTGTTAATCATAGCCCTGAGTAGAAAACTTTAGTGTTTTTGTTTTGTCCAGTATTTTACACTTTCCATTTTGATGTTGGAACTATTTTCATCAACTTCCATCCTTAGATGAGGGCTGGATTGACACACACTTTTTTTTTTTATTTTTTGTTGCTTTTTATTTTGATACATAAAATACAGTAATATCCCGTTAGCTATTGCTTCAGTGTCCATCATTTCACAGTAACATCACCATCAATGTTGCAAAGATTCTCGTTATCCGTCATTTTGCTTCACAGGTACATTACTTGCAACCATCCCTTATTCACTGCAGCTACTTTAGTTGGTGCCATAAAGCCACATCATCTTTTACTGTATTCCGCTTACAATGTTTTTATACCTCGCTACATTATAATGTACTGTACACACCTTTATTTTTTCCTGCCTCGTTATCCGTCATTTCGTTATCCATCACACTTTTCTGGGATGTAACCCCAGCGGATAATGGGTTATCCCTGTACATATCTTACAAACCCCAACACGCAACAATAGTTCCCTTTAATTTCTATGAAAACGCACACAGTCGGTGCACATGGTGCATGGTATTGTTTTTTTTTACATCTTTTGATGTATTATGTGACATGTAAAAAAAAAAAATACATAAAACTGATGTGCATGTCGGTGCTTTGCGTGTAATTTTAATTGTAAACTAAACTGCACCAAATTATGCATGTATTTTGTTGACCCTTATTATTTTGATTCGTATTTTGACACGTAATGCATCAAATACAATGTCGTCCCCTGCATTGAAAAACACATGAAAATATGTATGTGGGGAGAACGCACACAAAAGCACGCCAGAGGCACATCAAGTGAAGAGAATGGGCAGAAAAATGCATGACAAAAAGCACGCGTTTCTCCTAAGATATAAACTTGTTACACTGCAAAACTTTACGCGGTGTGAACATAGCCAAATGAACCTAAGGTCATGACCCTGTGTATACAACACTTCATTGTTAATTGTCTTGTACAGTAATGGGTTCCCTCTGTAAACAGGAGTAGTTGATAATAACATTGATAGTGACAACCCCTTGTGGCATAGCAAACACAGGATCTTCCTCCAGGCAGGCCATTCATTAATGTTTAAATGGCTTGTATCCAATATGGAAAACATGGCTGCTTATTTTCCAAAAACTATGTCCGCAGGGCCGTGGAGTCAGGGCCTGACTCTTCAATTTCTGTAACTCTGACTTCCTCATACATGGCGCATGTGTAAGTGATAACTTTACTGTAGTAATATGGTAACATCAGGCTGTTTTCACCCTTATGATACAATAATTAAGCTATTTACGTAGAACATAAAATATATTTATTGGATTCAACTTTAGAACACAAAAAGCGTTTTGTATATTTACAAAATATTAAAGTGGGAAAACCAGTTTCCAACAAAGCCTACCGAACAACAGTTTTGGAGTTTATGAATTTGTTCTGAGAAATAATATTGCCTCCATCAGATCCTGCATAGATGACCTCACATCTGCTCATTATTTCCAGGCTAGAGAACGGGCCTTCTACACTAACTTGGGGGCAAGCGTACCACAGGGCAACATCTCTAACAATGTCAGGGTATAAAGGAATTGCCTCTTGCACAGTCAGTTTTGATGAATGGTTAAACTCTTCTACTTCTTTGAAAGCAAGCAAAAAATTTTGCTGAAATTTGGTCAGTCTGTTTGCTATGGTGCGGTCAATGCTTTGCCTGCTCCATGTCATCAATTACACTCCTCATCTGATGAGGTTGAAGATATGGGAGCAGTAGCACTGGCCGGACTCAATTCCTCTTGCTCTTGGGACTGCAGTGACCTAACTGCATCAATTTATTATATATTTTTGGAGTCGGTCCACTTTATAACGACTCGGACTCGACAGCTCTGGTGTCTGATAGTTCTCCCTGGCATTCCAGTTGATGTAAATGCCCTGGGGTGTATACAGCCCATGGACATGTGCTAATGTATGTCGAATCAAATGCAACTCTTCAGTTGTGTAACTTTCCAACTCCTATAAATACAATTTTCATCTGACATTGGTGGTACTTTTATTTTATTTTTTTAAATTGTGAGGGTTTTACATGCCACATCTCATAGTGTGAATGTCATCACATTTTATGAAATGGGTATGTATGGCAGTAATAAATCCAGCCATGCTGGTGAAGCATAAAAGTTTATTGGAATTTGTAGGGCTTACTGGATCCTATGGATATGGACTTCGTGTTTACTCCCTCGGACCTACGTATTCTTCACTAAGCTATATTGCGAAGTTGTTTTGCTGATGTACAATGTTTTACTTGTCTACATTCTGAAAAATATAATAAAACCTTCAGTTTAAAAAAAAAAAGTTTATTGGAATGGCAGGTGAAATAACTGTTAGCTGAATGGGCTTTTGTGGTACCACTATTGAAAGTGTATGGTAACCTTAAAGGGGTTGTCTCTCTTCATATTGCTAGCCCCTAAACCTCTCAATTCTGAATAGAGAGCAGGTCGGGTCTCTCCCATAGACATGAATGGGAGTTCTGATTACAGCCGAGCCGCGCCGTAGTGTTATGATGGTCTAGAGTTAGGATTGGCTGTCTGCCACTTAAAAGGGAACCTGTCACATTGAAAAGGCTTTCTGATCTTCTGGTATAATGTTACAGAGCAGGAAGAGCAGATTGATATAGTTTTATAGGGAAAGATGTAGTAGATTATGTATTCTATTCTTTTACATTCCTGCTAATTTAGGGTTATACAGTCTAGTGGATGGCATTATCAGTGATTGATAGCCATCTTTGTATGCACACTTGTACAAGAAAGGCCTCGTTCACACGGCTTATTTGCCGACGGATTGGCGCCGTATTCCGCGCCGGATTTGCGCTGCAGTACGGCTCCAATCCGTCCCAGTAACTACGGTAATCCACTGCTCTCATAGAGAACTATGGATTCCGTCCCCTCTCCCCGCTCGGCGAATCCGCCGCGGGGGGAGAAAGTGACATGCACATTATTTACGGCGTGTACGCGCCATGGATAATGCAGTGTCTATGGGGCCGGTGGGCAGTGCCCCCGCCCCGCCCCTTACTCAAGCCGTATTGCGGGCGGGATCCGTCCCGCAAATACGCCTTGAATAAGCTGTGTGAACCGGGCCAAAGGCTGTCAGAACAGTGTTCCCCAACTCCAGTCCTCACGCCCCACCAACAGGTCATGTTTTCCGGATCTCCCACAGAATGCACTGATAATAATTACATCACCTGTGCAGCATAAGGATATCACCTGTGTAATGCTAAGGAGAGCCAGAAAATATGACCTGTTGGTTTGGCGTGAGGATTGGAGTTGGGGTCCCCTGAATTAGAAGATAAACCTCATACTTACCTCCCGGATGCTCCGAGCTACTCCCGGGGGCCAATGTGTTTATCCAGGATGTAAGCAGTGAAGGGTGCAGCCAGTCACCGGCCACAATGTCACCTGCACATTACCTCTGTGGCCTGTAAGTGGCTGCAGCTGTCACATGAATGTCGACCGTTCACAGCTACAGCAGGGATTAACGCATCGACAGCCAGGGGTGAGTGGGAGCAGCCGGGAGGTAAGTATGAGGCTTCTATTTCTATTCATGCCCTGATGGATCAATGAGCAATGTTAGGCTATCTCTACCCAGCATGGTATTATCATTGGTGCCCTGTGCTGCATAGATTGCAGTAAAAAATCCATGCTGTAGTCTTCATAGTACAGATTTTTTACAATCTGTTTTAAAATGTGTCCGTACGCCCGAATTAGACGGCTCCGTACATTAGTGAAAATCTGTGACAAAAACATGGTCCAGCAATGTTAAAATGCTGTCGGCTTTTGGACGGCTTTTTAACATATAGTGTATAGACATGGCCTTAAATCCCGGAACACCCCTCTAACCCATAATAAGCAGGGTTTTAAATGGGGAAAAAATAAAGTTCTGTTGATTCTGCCCCCACCGAACTACCGTATATACTCGAGTATAAGCCGAGGAACCCACTTTTGCCACAAAAAAACGGGAAAGCTCATTGACTCGAGTATAAGCCTAGGGTGGAGAACGCAATGGCTACTGGTAAATATCAAAAATAAAAATGGATACCAATAAAATTACATAGGCAGTTTAATGTCCCCCATAGGCAGATATGTCCCGTATATGTCCCCCACAGGTAGTTATAGGCAGGTTTATGTCCCCCATAGGCAGTTGTATGTCCTTATAGGCAGGTTATAGGCAGGTATATGTTCTAATAGGCTGGTATAGACAGGTATAGGCAAGTAATAAAAAAAAAAAAAAAACACAACCACTTACCTGGCTACCCGCTGCTCAGTCTCCCTCGTCGCTCCGCCTCCTCGCTGTCCGGCCTTCTGCGCGCTCTCCTGCATCTTCTCGGCACAGGCGGGTGACGTCATCGGGCCGCGCACGCAGCGTGATGACACACACGACGCTGCCTGTGTCGGAAACCCAGACAGCCGCGAGTCAGCTTGCGCCCGTCCGGAGTCACTGGGACACGGAGCTCCTCTTGCTCCGCAGTGGTATCTTCCCCTATATGCGCTCGGAGGAGTCGCATACAGGGAAGAGATTGCCGACAGCGACGGGCCACGGCAGTGCCCGTCGCTGTCAGCTGTACTCGCCATTCTGCTATACGCGCTCCCTGAGTCGTCGCATATAACAAGAAGTGTCCCTGCCGGCGCACGGGCCATCGCAGCGCCCGAGCACCGACAGTAACTCGAGTATAAGTCAAGGAGGGATTTTTCAGCACATTTTTTATGCTGAAAAACTCGGCTTATACTCGAGTATATACGGTAATATATATCAGTCTGCTCTGCTCCATACCATACTGTCTGAACATAATATCCGATCTGCAATGTGACAGGTTCCCTCTGTCTCTTAAAAGGGTTGTCTCACTACATTGATTCATCTTACCTCAGTCCTGTTTTCTTGGTTTCACTTTGAATTCAGGGGTGTGTTTACTGGCTTCTACTAAGCCAGGTCTGTAGCTACAGCAACCAGTGCTGGCAGCCTACCAGCAGAGATCAAACAGGTCTGTAGCTATAGTGACCTGAAGAGCTGATGTAGCCCATACAAGAGGGGATATCTCAGAATAGGTAAGACACGGTTAATGGACATATATTCAAAGTGATTTGTTTTTTGCAAGATCTTTAACATAAAAAGCAATCCTTGTAGTGAGACAACCCCTTTAAGGTCCCAATCCCATCTTGCCTCTGTCGGGATACCATGAAAAACTTGTCCTGACTGATAGCGCTTTATGTACCAGACATAAGCATTGGTTGCCACACTTATGGCTGGTATATAAAGCATATAGGTTCAGAAAGTAGAGCAAATGTAGTCCTAAAACTGTGTATAGATTCCTTTAGCCCTGCTGTGGTATCCATATTGGGCGTTTAATTAGGCATCGTTAGAGACCATAAACGTGAGGCGAAGGAGGTCTAACCAGGCGCCCTATGCTTTTGTTCCTGGACGCTCATGGGAGATGGCTGTAGACTAATTTGTCTGATCTACTGTGTGTAGCCAGATTTAGTGACTTTTATGGTGGGAGGTTCGGGTCACACCAGCATACATCATGACATTCTTAGGAAAGGATTTTGTCATCTTTCAGGACAGGAATTACCCTAGTTTATAATACTGGCTTCACAAGCTCAGGCAAACTTACTAAAAATAGTGTATGGACAAGGTTCTGTTCACATTACATGTGGACCGTGTGATGTTTTACACTTTTACATGAAGCATAAAAAAATTTGTGCCCATCCGAGATTCACTCACTATTTTGTTTAAATCGGGTTTATTTTCTGTAGTAAATAGTGGTAATGTGGTAATACTTTTTTTTTTTTTTTTTTTTGCTGTGAATTTACTGTACAGGATCAATCAATACTCCAAAAGTATGGCAAATTAGGTATGCAGAATCTTGGCTCTACTTTTAGGCAATGACCTGAGGAGGGACAAGCTGTGATTGTCCTGTTCGTTGTAGGGGGGTACATTTTCTCCTTGAACAGGGCACCAGAAAGTCATAGGGAAATGTATAGACGATAGGATTCTCTCTGGGAGTCAAGTATGTGAACAGGCTCTAGAGAAGAAAACTAGGTCTCCGATGCCACCTATTGCAAGTAGTATTCTTTCAGTCACCACTAAAGAGTCTTGAAACGGGACAGGAGATTTTAATCCAAACCAATAACTTCCCCCTGAGAGAATCTACCGTCTACGGGTGGCTTTTTCAGAGTATTTTCCCTTATCAGTGCAGAGCGGGGTTTTAGTTGAGTAATAGGCCTTTAACGAAGCTCAAGAAGGCTAAGGTTTCTTCTTGAGAAATATTAAAGGCCTCTTACCAAGCCCTCCCGAACCCTGCTCTGCACAGGTGAGGGGCTAAACGCCCTAAAACATCTGTCTACAGCTATTGGTTTGACTTGAAGTTCCCTGTCATGTTTCAAGGCTCATTATGGGTTGGATGTGGCTGCAAGGGATGCTACTTCCAATAGGTGGCAACAAAGACTCAGCTCTATGTGCATATCCTATCTATTGGTAAATACAGCAGTAGGTTAAGTGGCAGCTCTTTTTGGGTATCTATACCTATATCGTGTACACTACATATATGTCTCTATTTGATCAATGTATTTATTTTGTTTCTAAAGGCTCAGCTTGTGGACATGAAATCGGAGCTGACGGAGACAAGCAGAGAAAGCTGTATTGGAAAAAGAGGTTCACGACCAGCTACTACAGCTCCATGCCGTACAACTACAGTTACATGCCAAGACTGGCCAGAATGTTGACTCTGGGGCAATCAAAGCCAAACTAGTAAGTACAGGCTGTATGGTCATTGATGTCTGTGCAGTTGTATGGCTATGCCTGATACTGCAGCTTAATGCCCACTCTTCATTCTGTTCATTGGCTGGTGTTCCTGGTGGTCACCCTCCACCTATTTTAACACTGGTAACTTATCACTCGAGTCAGCTATTGTTTGAAAGTTTTGCACCACTCCAAAATGATGTTTAGTGAAATAGTTCTAGCTTGAGTTCCCCATAATGACACTTAAAGGGGTTTTCTCACTACAATGATTAGCTTTTAACATATAGGGACAGATAATTGAAGACCTTTTTCTAAATACTTTGCTTTGTTGGTTTTTCTTTGGTCTGGAGATTAAGGCTGCGTTTACACGGTAAAGACCAAATACCGGTCAGAAATCCCCGCCAGTATTTGTTTTTGTTTTTTTGGCACGCGGGGTGGCAGCTTTTCTCCGCGGTGTGCGGATTCAATCCCTCCCCCTTCGCACCCACATGTTCTGCCCGAAAACTAGGTGGAAGAATGAACATGTTCTGCGTTTTTCGGACCGCCGGCTGTGTCAAAAACCGTCCGGCGTAAAATCCATGAAGTTGGGACTGCTGCACGGATTTTCTATCGAAGTCTTTGGGGAGCATTGCATGTCTGTTTTCACACGGTTTGTAAAACCGCAAACCGTCTGAAAAACCGACAAATAAACTGTGCTGTGAGGACAAACCCTTAGATTTGATCTCCTTATCTTGTGCAAGTTTCTGGTTACAACCATCTCTCCATCTGCTCTAAGCCGCTGTCAGTCATTCCCTCTGACCATGGTGAGTCACCTCCTGCAGAGTCCTAGCTAACTGAGAGGCTTACTAGAGTTCATTACTAGAGATAAGTTAATGCCCTTTAGAACTCTTGAGCCTGAATGTAACACTTTATAAATCTCTTGCACTGGTCATTCTCACAGGAAGAGCTGATATGTCAATCACTGCTATAAACCCCCCACAGCTTGAACAGGATGTGCAAGTCCAAAACTGGCTGTGACTGTGAAACTGCGTGGTGAGAAAACCCCTTTAAAGGCTGTCCAAGGTGTAGATGAAAATCTAGATATGCGTTTCTGGATTTATTTTGCTTTTTAGATATAAGGAGTTGGCATCTTTTTGTTTCTTAGGTTTTCACTTGCTGTAAAAATTATTCTTCATCTTTTAATACTCTATCTCAAACTAATGGCTGTTCTAACCAAATGTCTTTCTTCTTGCTCTAAGTCTGTCCCTAGTATGGAAGTACTGGTGAGTATTGCATGTTTCTATCTTTCCCTATGATTCTGTAGTCTTGGCATAGTCTTTTCACGTCACTATTTACAGATTTATTTTTATTATTTTTTTTAATTTTAAAAGAGAACTTCAAGAACTATATGACTCATTCAGATATAGAGCATTTCACCACATTGCACTTAAAAAATGACAGGAAAGGACATTGTAATACATGCCGTGCCTGGGAGGTTTAAGCTGAGTGCTGTAGGGAAAAACTGCTGCAGGAATACATATATATGGTGGCAGCGTGTCACAGGGAAGTTCCCACGGTGTGTGAAAGGGATGGCTTGTAATCTGCAATGTCATATTGCCCATATAACTATTTCATGCTGTATATGGGGATCCTCATTAACCCCTTAATGACACAGCTGGTTTGGATCTTTGCTTATCATTTTTACCATCCCATCTTCCAAGAGCTATAACCTTTTTTTTTTTTTGTCTGCATAGAGGACTGCATAGTGTGGTGTTTTTTTTTTTTTTTTTTTTTTTTGTGGGACAAGATGTCCGTTTTTTTTTTTCTTTTTTTTTTTTTTCTTGGCAGCATATAATATACAAGGAATTGCAAAAAAAAAAAAAAAAATTTTTTTTTTTTTTTTTTCCACTTCTGCCCCACAATGGATTGATTTAAATCATGTTTGGTAAATTAAAAAGTATTTTTTGTCGACAAATCAAATTACAGGTATTTTTATTGTATAAAACATAGATAATGATTTTGGAAAGGGAAAAGATAAAAAAAAAAATTCATGGTTCTTTGTTCATGGCATCAGATCTGGGTTAAAGGTAATTACCAGATATGTATGGTAAGTTAACAATAATTATCGGCAATACAGTGAAAGTATCTCTACAAATAGGGGTGGTTATAATTTTTTAAAATAACAATACTAATGGAGGATAAATGCCCAACTTTTGCAGTGAAATTACAGAAAGCCAACTGCCATGGAAAGAAAACCTCATGATTTGTCCTTGGTGGCAAATAGACTGCATGGACGTATCAACAGTATCAATGGTTTTATGAGTACCAAATAAAACTGAGACGAAACAAGACAAAAGGAGTTATGGGGACTATGGGAGTTTTTTAAGGCCACGTTTTTGCGCATACCATATACATATCCTATTTCTTGTGGGTCGGTACAACTGTGATGCCAAATTCATGTAGTTTTCTTTGTGTTACATTTTGATAATTTATTTCTGGGAGGCAGGATGACCAAAAAACACAATTCAGGTTTTTTTCATGGCGTTCATTGTCTGGGTTAAAGGGATAATTACCATGATATGAGGTTAAGTTAGACTTTTATTGATGTGGCAATACCAGTTTGATATTTTTACAGTGGGGAGGGGGTTGGGTTAAGAATTTTTTACACACAACATTTAGTCCCCTAATGGACTTGAACATGGCAGGGTATAATATGCACGCAAACTTGGCAGTGCTAAAGGCCTTCAGAAAGCTTTCAGCTGCCATGGCAAACGAACAGCACCTCATGATTTTGTCGTATGGGGGCCAACAGACTGCGTCCGTACTCAAAGGGGGAGTGCCCGACGGGTTTTGGAGCCGTCTAAAAAAACTGACCAAAACAAGCACAAGGGGGTTATGGAGAAAAACCTGCGGGGTTTTTCGGCGGGCTTTTTCCCTGCCGCAGCCCCCCCAAAAAAATTCAACATGTTTTTCTTCTGTCCGGTTTTGGGTGGAACATGTAAAGGGGGGGGGCCCTTTTCTCCGTATCGCGGGAAAGCGCCCCCCCGGCGGCCGTGGGGACGGCACACAAACAGACAAATAGCAGTTGGAAAAAAAGCCCGGGGATTTGTCCTCGCCGGGGGGACATGCCCTAACAATTTGATGTTGGTGTGTTTTTTTGCGGTTTGTACAAGGTAAAATGCTGAGCGAGCTGTATTGATCCAAAGCTAGCGGGGGTTGCGGAGTTTTAAAGTGGGAGCCACGGGTTTTAGACAGGGTTTCCGTGTGAGCTTGCCCGTAAATTCCCTTTCCAAACACTGGGCCCTTTAAAGGGGTTTTAAATAAGACTTTGCATGTAAAAAACCCTTACCTTTTCCCCAAAATAAGGGACCCCCCCAAAAAAAGTCAAGCGGAAATCTAGAGGGTTGAGCCTGTAAGGGAGGCAGTGACTGTCATGTCCCACAGGTCCCGAAATCCAAAAAAGGGGTAAAAGTAATGTAAATCATGTTTCCAACTTTCGAAAATGAAAAAGCAGGGGGAAAGTAGTGGGCGGCGGCGTAGCGAAAAATTTTTATGGGCACGCCCATCTTGTTAGTATGCCCCGCCCCCTTTAAAAAAACAAACCCCCCCCCCACCCAACTGCATAACGCTTTGGAAGAAACCAGGTAGTGCCCTTATGCCGGTAGTTGCCCCCATAACCAGGTAGTGCCCTTACAGGGTGGTAGTGCCCCCTTTTAGCAAGTAGATGCCCCCCCTTAAACCGTAGAGCCAAATTTTTTAGCCGGTAGGGGCCCCATTGTTAGCCGGTAGGGGGCCCCCCCTTGTTTGCCAGGTAGGGGCCCCCCATTTTAGCCCGGAGGTGCCCCCCATTTTTGCCCGGGAAGGGCCCCCCCCATTGTTAGCCGGGTAGGTCCCCCCATTGTCACCGGTGGGGCCCCCCTTTGTCAGCCAGGGTGCCCCCATTGTCACCAGGTAGGGCCCCCCATTGTCAGCCAGGTAGGTCCCCCAAATCTGTTTGCCGGGTTAATGTCCCCTTTTGCCGGTAGTCCCCCAATCGGGTTACCCCGGAAAGTACCCCCCCCTTTTTAGCCAGGTAGTGCCCCCATCTGTTACCCGGGTTAGTGCCCCAATCTTTTTGCCAGGTAGTCCCCCAAATCGTTTGCCGGGTTAGGCCCCCCCTTTGTAAATCCGGGAAGGTGCCCCCATCTTTTTTTCCGGGTAGTGTCCCCTCTTTTTGAGGTAGATGTCCCCTCGGGTTGCCAGGTAGATGCCCCCCTTGTTGCCAGGTAAAAGCCCCCTCTTTTTTGAAAGGTAAAAGTCCCCATGTTGCCAGGTAGATGTCCCCTCTGTTGCCAGGAAATTTTTCCCCTGTTGCCGGGAAGTCCCCCCATCTTTTTAGCCAGGTATTGCCCCCCAAATCTGTTAGCCAGGTAGAAACCCCCATCTGTTAGCCGGGTGCCCCCCCACCCATCTGTTACCAGGTATTTCCCCCCAATCTTTTTAGCCAGGAAAGTACCCCCTCTTTTTTGGCCAGGTAGTCCCCCTCTGTTAGCCGGGGTAGTGCCCCCTCTTTTTGCCAGGTAGTCCCCCTCTTTTTACCCGGTAGTGCCCCATCTGTTACCCAGGTAGTCCCCCTTTGTTGCCGGGTAGTCCCCCCTTTTGTTGCCAGGAAAGGTGCCCCCTTTGTTGCCAGGTATCCCCCCTCTTTTTCCAGGTAGTGTCCCCTCTGTTGCCGGGTATGTCCCCTTGTTGCCGGGTAGTGCCCCATCTGTTACCCAAAGGTAGTCCCCCAAATCGTTAGCCAGGTAGGGGCCCCATCTTTTTAAGCCGGTAGTGCCCCCTTTTTCCCAGGTAGTGCCCCAACGGGGGGTTTTCCCCGGGGTAGTGCCCCCAAATCTGTTTGCCAGGTAGATGCCCCCTCTTTTTCCAGGTAGATCCCCCCTTGTTACCCGGGTAGTCCCCCCTTTCTGTTGGGCCGGGTTCCCCCCATCTGTTAGCCAGGTAGTGCCCCCATATGTTTCCCGGGTAGTCCCCCCATCTGTTACCCAGGATCCCCCCATCTGAAAAGCCAGGTATTTGGCCCCCATTTTGTTACCCAGGTAGGGGGCCCCCATCTGTTAGCCGGACTGCCCCCACCCTTTTTACCGGGAAAAAGGGCCCCCATCTTTTTACCCAGGTAGTGCCCCACCCTTGTTTACCCAAGGTTTAATGCCCCATCTTTTTAGCCGGGTAGGCCCCCATCTGTAAAAGGGAAATGCCCCCTTCTGTTAGCCAGGTAGTGCCCCCATCTTTTACCCCGGGTTTAGTCCCCCCCATCTGTTGGGCCAGGTATCCCCCCATCTGTTACCCGGTTAGTCCCCCCCATCTGTTAGCCATTTAGTGCCCCCTCTGTTCCCAGAAATTTCCCCCTCTGTTGCCAGGTAGGGGCCCCCTCTGTTGCCGGGTATGCCCCCTCTGTTGCATGGTAGTCCCCCCTCTGTTGCCAGGTAGTTCCCCTCTTTTAGCCAGGAAAGGAGCCCCAAAAGCTAATAAAAATAAAATAAAAAAAATCCCACTTACCTCCCGGGCTCCTCCCAGCCCCCGGCCCGCCCCCGGCCCCGGATTCCCCCCGGGGCGGGGGGGAAAAGGGGGAGCAGCCGCTGGGGCCCCGCTTTCACCCCTGTAGGGGGCGGTCCCGGCCGGCGCAAAGTTAGCCCCCAAAGCCCCACTCTTGCCCCGCAGTTTTTTTAAAGGACCCCCCCCGCCTGCAGGGGGGGGGAATGCCAATTTCCCCAGGGAGGGCGGGGGGGGGACCCCAAATGCGGGACCCCCCCCCCAAAAACGGGAGATTTGGGGCATGTATAAATGTAAGTAACAGAGGGAAGGGGGGGGGAGAACAGAGAAATGATACTAACACACACACATCTCACGGGATGGCTGAGGGGGAATGTGGGACTTCTAGTTCTACAAGCCCCCAGCATGTCACATTTCCCAAATCCTTTGAGATAAGTCACCAGCTTTCCATAAAAAGTCCTTTAAATTTATCTATATCAAAGTTGCCAACTTTGGGAAAAAGGAAAAGCAGTAAAGAAATTTAAAAAGGGGGGTCGCGCGTAGCGCGCCGCGGCAAAAAATTTGCATGGACAGCCCATTTTTTTGTGTGCAATGCCCCCTTTAAAAAGCCCCACCCACTCCGCCTAATACATAAAACTTTGGAAAAAACCAGGTAGATGGCCCCCTTAAAAGCCAGGTAGAGCCCCCCCTTTTACTAGGGAGAAGCCCCCCCCTTTTACTAGGTAGATTTCCCCCCCGTAGTAGGTGATGCCCCCCCTTAACTAGGTAGTGCCCCCTCTGTTTCTAGGTAATGCCCCCTATTTTTAGCCGGGAATGCCCCCCTTTTTTAGCCCCGGGGAGTTGCCCCCTTTTTAAAAGTCCCGGGTTTGGGCCCCCCTTTTTTAGTAGGTAGGGGTGCCCCCTTTAGTAAACCCGCCAAATTTGGTAGTGCCCCCCTTTTGTAGCCACCAGGTAGGTAGTGCCCCCCCCCCCTTTTTACCAGGCCGAGCCCCCCATGTTGTTAATAAAAAAAAAAAAATAAATTCCACTTTCCTGAACCCGGCTCCGGGGCCCCATCCCTCAGCGACGCAAAGGGGGGAAAGAGAAAGGGGCGCGTCATTTCCCCCGCGCCCCCTTATCTGTGTGTACCCCCGCGACCCCGACGCCGGACATACAGGGGGAGGGGGGGAGGGGTGCATCCTCCCCCTTTTCAGTTTAGGGGCCGCGGCCGGGGGAGCGGGCCCCCGCCGCCCCCCTTCACCCGGGCCCCTGGAACGGCACGGCGGGGCCGGGGGTAGCGCACCATGACTCCGGCGCCGCGGCCCTTAAAAAGGGCCCCCGCCCCCCTGCCCGGCGGGGGGGGAAAAAATGCCCAAATCCCCCGGGAGGGGGGGGGACCCCCAAATAAGGACCCCCCCCCCAAAAACCCGGGGGAGTTGGCATGTAAGTTTATATCCTAAGGGTTTTTTTACTTAAACTTTTTATATTACACACACACACTAGTATAGCATGCTATAATTTATTCATGGAAAAATATGACATGGTGCATCTTTAGGAGCAAAAATTAATATAAGACGCTCTTATTTTTGGGGAAACAGAGTATCTTCCCCCATCATTCAAGTAGCATCAATCGGATTTTCTTCAGGTATTTGTAAAATTGTTCATCAGAAGTGAGATCATTGGCCGAGGTTTCTTTGTTTTACCTCCCTAGTAACACTGGCACTCCCTTCCTGTGCTGCAGAAGCCTTTTATACAAGGGTTACCACAGGAGGGGCAGCCATATTGGTTTTGACCTCTGCTAAAACAGACCCTTTAACATGGTAATAGAATGATAGCTGGTCGCCTGTTTCTAGTAATCTTCTATAAATTCCCCATTTATGAGTCCGTATATATATTGTTGGCCTGTACTTTACTGTTTTCAGAAGATTCCTCTTTGCCACTTAACCACCACTTAAACTAACGTGTGATTGCAGTGATGTGATTCTACTAAAGGCCTGAGCTTGGCTTTCTCTGGTTTCCCACCACACACAGTTATGAGTGTGTTCTGTGTGACTAAAATCTACTTTCTGCTGATTGCTTTAAACGTTCTATGCATGCAGGGCACTTCATAACCTTCTTAATAAGTTCACTTCACAGGTGAACATTGGATTTGTGGAACTCTGGTTTGCAGATATCAGTTATACTACAAACTCTCCATCTTTCCACCCTCTGCTTTGATGGTTTTAGAAAGTTGAGGCTGCCTCCCTCCTTCATTCAGTGCTTCAGTTTCTTGACCTCTGCCTTCAGCCAGTCTCTCCCAAATGGGACACTGTATAGACACTGTAAGATTATGTTCACACAGTATTTTTGAAGTGTAAATTTACGCTTCAAAATCCGCTTCCAAATCTGCTTAAACACCTGGTTAGAGGCATATCTTGAAAAATCCTTTCCCCATGGTTTCCTATGGGGAATTGACGTCACATATTTTTACGGCTGTAATTGCATTAAAAAAAGCCTCGCAATTATGCTTGTGAAATACCCTTTATGTGAACGACAATGCGTATTTTACATTATTTTAAATGAAGATTTGAAGCTTGTCTGAGGCTGATTTTGGACCTTTTTCCAGTGCATTAAACGCCCTAAAATATGGCCCAAGAAACGCTGTGTGAACATACACTAAGGATATGTTCACACAATGAATTTTAACAAGTAATTCAATGCAGAGTTCATGTTAAAATAGTTGTCAATTTCTAGGGCCATTTATGATTCGGGCCAGTCCATGCTGTAGTTCACATAGTGAATGAATGTCCAAATCCATGGAACAGATCCCACTGCACATGAGAGGAAGTGGGTTAGTCCTATTGATATGGGTCTGCCCTGTGTCGAAAGTGGAAATACCCTTTAACAGAAGTTTTTTCATCGCAGCAGGTGCTGCTAAAAGTGCCAATTATAGTAACATAAGCAATTTTTAAAATGCGTGTTATTAAAAAATATGTATGCTTTACCTAATACAGGCCTTTTTACACCTTCAACTTGCTCTCTTGTCTCCTTGGTTACCGACCACCCCTTTGCACTTTCAGTTTTTACCCAGTAATGCAGCATTCTCAAAGAGTATCTGAGAATAAGTTCCTGTGGCGTGGTTGGGGAGTGGGAGTGTGAGTACTCATGAACAAAATGCATTTCTGCTCTCCTGGCCACCGGCAGTGTCGCAGCACTGAAAGCACGCAGTAACCAAGGAGATGAAAGCAAATTAAAGGTGCAAAAAAGACCTGTATTAGGTAAAGCATGCATATTTTGAAAATTGCTTACTTTACAGTAATTGGCCCTTCCAGCAGCACTTGCTATGATGGGAATACCCCTTTAAAGGGGTTTTGCCACAAAGTGAAATTCATGTGGGAAACAAAAATGTGCAAATTAAAATGAATGGTGAAAAAGTTTATATTTAAAGATTCTTTTTGTTTAGCTGCTCCCTTAGCGATCCATAGTGTACAGCTTGTCTCCAGGGGATACGACCAGTGACGAGAGCTCCTCAGTCTTGCTGTACATGCTCAGACATTGCCTTTCCTGTCAGGCAGCTACTGTCAGTCTCTTCCCTGCCTTGTGATCACACACACACTGCTGAGCAAGTGTTCAACCCCCGTTGCTGTAATTCTACTCCTTTGGCAATAAATAAAAAGAAACCTCAATCAGGTATGTATATACATTGAGACGACAAAAAAAAAAAAATACACGTTTGGCTCTTACGGGACTTGAACCTAGTACCCCAATGTTGGAAGGCAGAAATGGTTTACACTCAGCTACATTGTAACTACTCACAGCAATTTTTATAAACAGACAATTGTATGCATGGTATGCAGTTCAAACAAATTAAACATGGCCCCTGAAAGCTGAAACTGGTTAAACCAGGTATGAAATGACTTTGTGGCAAAACCCCTTTAAGTAAAAAAATGCTAGACAGAAATTGCCTTGTATTTCTGTCAAGGAAACCATCATTGTAAAAGTCTGACGTGTGAACCCAGCCCTATGCTTCCTGGGCGTTTTAAAATGTGTATATGTATGCACACCCACACACATAGGTATACATGCATACATCTGGAATACCAATAAATATCACCTCAATAGAGATCAAAGGAGACTCTTTTGGCCTTTGCACTGTGAATGGAGGCCTATGGGTGCATTTGACTTGTGCATTAGAAGCTCTGCCAGCACAAATGGCAAAGGCACACTGCAAAATACAGTGTAAATTTAGACTAATACCTGGAACACTTCCAATTTTTAGATAGCAACTTTACATACAGCAAATCACTTGGCAGCAAATTTATCCTCTGTTATTGATAGGGAAACGTGTTACTTAAAAGCATGTCAAACTAGTTTTTGCATCTTTTATTGTGCTTGGACTAATAGTAGTGTTTAAAGGGGTTGTCTCGCTACAAAGAATAGCTTTCAAATTGTAGGGAACACAAAATAAAGACATTTTCCAAATATATTGCTTTGTTCATCTGTTTTTGTTAAGGAGATACAAGTGAATTTATGACCTCCCTGGCTATTTCAGTTCCCTCAGTAACCTACCTGTAAACAATTCTCCCCCTGCTGTTTGTTCAATGAGATAACAGTGAGTGAGTCATCACACAGGTCCCAGCAGTGTCCTTGCTGCTGAGCAGTAAAAAGCTTGATTTATGTAAAATAAACAGAACTGTAATTAGGGCTTTTGTTTTGGGGATCAGATAAGAAGTCCTGTTAGTAGTTTGAGAAGCTAATCTGATCTCATTAGCATCTGAAAGCACAACAGAGCACTGAGCTGTACAAGCAGGGAGCTTATGCAAATGAGTCAGTCTGAACCAGGAAGTGGCAGAGTATTTCATTCATGCATTCTCTGAAACTCTGAAGGGAGACAACTCCTTTAATGAACATGTATTACCCCATATAGTTGAAGGTTGGGTTTAAAAGACTTTTATGTTTTAACTTAATGTGCGTGTTGTGAGGAGCATGTTCTTTACATATATCTGGTCATTCTGTTTTTCACATTGAATGTTGCTCATGCAGGAAAAGGAATTGGAGGCCAACAAGAAGGAAAAGGTGAAGGAAGCGCAGTTGGAGGCTGAAGTGAAGCTACTTCGTAAAGAAAACGAGGCACTTCGTAGACACATTGCGGTTCTTCAAGCTGAGGTGTATGGAGCAAGGCTGGCTGCTAAATATTTGGATAAGGAGCTGGCTGGAAGGTAAGCTTTTCCCGAAAATATGTCCACTTTCTGTTCTGCTGTAGATAAAAGTTTAATACATATTAATCGCATCTACTACTTATTGTTGTAGTAGGTGCATTTGCCGGCCATACTTATACGTGCAATTGCGCTGCAATACGCTTAAAGTACCGTTCACATTGAGAGCTATGATTATCTGTCATCTTCCCCGGCGCATACTGTGCTCTGATAGAAGTGACATGTCACTTACTGCCAGCAATTACATGCCAGGAAAAGTGAAATTGAATGGTTGCTGGCCGGAGAGCTTTAGTAGTACATGCTGGCCAGTGTGTACCTCTAAAGCAACAGGCGTATAGAGGTAAGCTCAGTACATGCTGCTATATGCCTGGTTACATTCATCTGAACATACCCTTAAAGGAGTTGTCTTACTACAAGGATTGCTTTTTATGTTAAAGATCTTCCAAAAACAAGTCCCTTTGCAATATTTGTCCATTAACAGTGTCCTACCTATTCCTAGATATCCTCTCTTGTATGGGCTGCATCAACTCCTCAGGTTGCTATAGCTACAGACCTGTTCAATCTCTCCTGATTGGCTGCAGGCGCTGATTGCTATAGCTACAGACCTGGAGTCTTCAACAGCTCCTGACTGTAGGCCAGTAGTAGTCAGTAGAAGCCAGTAAACATCCCCCTGAATTCAAAAATGAAACTGAAAACAGGACTGAGTTAAGATGAATCGATGTAATGAGACAACCCCTTTAAGGCTAAATCTGCAGCTTTTCAATCCTGATCTGTCAGGAATGGATCTCCCTTCTGGTGGCTGATGTAACCGATTGTGTTTATTATTAATAAACCTTACCATATCTGTGCAGTTTTTATGCTGCCAGTGCTTACTTGGAAATGGAAGGGACTATAATTGCCATTAGAACGTTGCTTCAATTTACAGCTCCACGTATGCCACTCTATGGCAAGGTAGTACTGTAACTACATCCCCCAGTCATCACAAACACCGATTGATAGTGTAGCCATTGCTTTGTTGCTTCTCTACTGACTGTTTTACACACAGAATAGCAGGCTCAGTCTCTCCAGAAACAGTAGACTAGAGGAGAGCCAGGAAGCGGTGGACATTAGAGGCACGTGTTGTCCTGTATTACAGCAAAGGAGAGGGATGTCCAAAGTATCACACAAGCAAAAGTTCTGTCGCATGACATTGTTCATGGAGTTGACTGTAAGACTGACTTAAAGTGGAACCTACCACAACTTAACTGTGTGGGATAAACACAAATCGGTTGCTTTCCCACAGTTTTACAAAGGTTTTACTTTTCTTTTATCATAGAGGGTGAAACTCTAGTGAGACTTTTTTCTTTGGTAGATGCCCACCATAGTGGGGGAGCTGGTTCTATCCACCATCTGAATGGTAAAACGAGTATTGCGCCAGGGTTAAAGGGGTTGTCTCACTACAAGGATTGCTTTTTAGGTAAAAAGATCTTGCAAAAACAAGTTACTTTGCAATATGTGTCCATTAACAGTGCCCTACCTATTCCGAGATATCCCCTCTTCTATAGGCTGCATCCGCTCCTCATGTTGCTATAGCTACAGACCTGTTCAGTCTCTCATAGGCTGCACATTGGTGGAACACATATCCTTGTGTATTCTGCAGCCTAGCTAAAGTTGGATCCAGCTGCTTGTAAAGGATTCATCTGCTAGAAGACACAGCTGTATGTCAAGGGTTAATCTGAGTCTCTCTGTATACTGTACACTGAGCCTCCAGGAGCTAAACTACATGGGTGTGACGGGGTTTACCTCTGTTGCTTCCAGCCACCGCCTCCTGCTGTATAATGCACAGGAAACCATGCTGGATGTTATAAAATGAGCAGCAGTGTAATATGAAGATCGCAGCACTGATCTCTCCAATGTTAACATGCTGTAGGCTTAGGGTATGTTCACACAGCATTTGGAAAAACTTATTTGGGTACGCACCGAAATATGTATTTAACAATGTTCCATTCAGTTTTCATTGATTACAATGTAAAATATGGATCGTCATTGAGACAATAGATATTTTACACACGTTATTGTGTTGTGTTTTACGGATCCATACAAAGAATTGACATGTCAATTCTTGATCCATTTTACAGATTGAAAAGCCCGTAGAAACAATAGGGATACGCTTTTTCAGTCCAGAAAACGTATCCAAATATGTACCACACTTTGTGGTACATATTTGGATATGTTTTACGTATTGTAAAGACGTATTCAACATGCTGAGTGCTCATACCCATACAGGCTCCGCCTCTCAGAGCAGATTCTAAACCAGTGATGGGCAACCTGTTGAGCTTGGTGTGTCAAAATTTTGCCAAAAAACTGAGCATAACTTGGGTTGTGTGTCACTACGAGAAAAAAACATTTTGCGATGTTTAAATAACGAAAATGTGTAGAACTGTATTTAATAAATCAAAAACTAATTTTTTAACTTACCTGCTTAGTGACTTCTTTGTTCATCCGTCAGTCGGTTTCTTCCCCAGTATATAGATAGGCAGGTAATATGGCCCCCAGTATATAGATTAATTGATAATGTGGCATATTAAAAATAAAAAATAACCGTATTCACTTTTCTCCCGCTTTCTTCTTCCCGGCACAGCCTGCTTGCGACTCACTGGAGTTCTACGCTGAGCAGGGAGTGCTTGCTTTCTACTCTGCGGAAGCCCTCAGCTGTATATGCGTCCAGCGGAAACGCATACAGCTGAAGAGACTGTTGGCGATCTAGGCCCTTGGCAGCGGCCTGGAGCCCGGCGAGGTTCGGGGCACAGGCGTCCCCCCCGCATTAAACTGCCTAGCTACGCCCCTGCCGCCAATAGGAAATCCCACATCTAGACGCTCTTTGCCAGAGTTCTATTGTTTTGGCCTACAGACCTCCGGTACAGAGTGTTTACACTACAGCAAATGTTTTATCCTCGGCTACTGCAGGAGCCGAGGATGAAACCACCTTCTCGGCGTGCGGCCCCATACTTCGCTGTATGTGGCCTTGTGTCAGTGCTGACATGCTTTTCATAGGTTCGCCATCACGGTTATAAACTCAAAAGCAGGAAGTCTCACAGAGCTGTCAATAAGGTGATCCATCACTGCTGCCTGTGAAGGGCCTGGCTTCAGTCTCCCTTTTTTTTTTTTTTTTTTTTTTATATAAAGGGCCAGAGTTTTATTACTGAATTACGGGTGAAATGTTTTCATTTTCCTAATGAAACATATTTGACAAACTTTTTTTTTTTTTTTTTTTTATATATTTTAGTGTTATCATGCAGTTTCACAAGATGCGATAGGTCCACTTTAAGCTAGATTAACCCAAAAAAATCAGGTGTTTTTTAAACATATCTGACTAATTTTTGTCCAATATGTTTACTAAATTGGTGTGTTTTAAGTAGCTAGTGGATTTGTCCTGCATAAACCCTAATCTGCCAATTACAATGGTTGTAGCATTTAAATTACATTGAAAAATATCTACTTTAGCAGATGAGCAAGGTGTGAACTAGATTTTAATAAGGCATCTCTGCTATTGATGGGGACTCATTTTACTGCAAAAAAAGCCATTTGTGCATTTTTAAAGACCAGAAAAACCTCTTTAACTGTTAGATGGCCACAGAGGAGTAGTTCCATAGTCATGTATTTGTATGCCCTGAGACATGAAAGTTGGAAATATGCAGAAGTCTTTACAGCAATGCATTAGTTTATTACAAGGAGATCCAACTGCTCTGTACGAATTCCTTACCTTCATGCACTTTGTCTGTCAATCTCTGAAGGGTGCAACAGATACAGTTGCTTGGCCGTGATATGAAGGGTCCAGCTCATGACAAACTATGGAACCAACTTGAGGCTGAAATTCACCTGCACAGACATAAAACAGTTATCCGAGCCTGCCGAGGGTGAAATGACTTGAAGCGACCCTTGCCTGCTCCTCCAGGGCATGTAAGTTACTTTTCCTACTCCATTATTTTTCCACGGCTTTAAAAAAAAATTGCATCCCTATTTTTTTTTTTCTCTTTTTGTTTATTCAGCAGGATGTTAATTTGTTTTAGTTCATCTTTGCCTTTCGAGCCTTACTGGAACCTGCTGTAGCATTAAACACTTAAAAGAACTTGTCACATGCTACCAGCAGATTTGATAGCAAGTTACATGTTCTAGAGCAGGAGGAGCTGAGGAGATTGAGGTATAGTTTTGTAGGGAATTTTTTATTCATTTAAATCCCTGCTTATTCTGGGCTAAGGAGTCCAGTAGGTGGACTTATTAGTGATTGACAGGCATCTCTGCACACGGATACAAGGAAGGCTGTCAATCACTCACTGATCACGCCACCCACTGGACTCCAGAGTAAGCAGGGAGTGAAATGAATAAAAACACTGCTTTAGTTCTACTAAGTCTTTCCCTATAAAACCAGATATTAATAGTCACTATTTCTGCTTTGGAACGTGCTGCCAGCAGATAGTATGTTCAATGTGACAGGTTCCATATAAATAATTTCAACAATTAACATAACTTTTTATTAATACACAACCGCAGTAGCGTAGTATAGATGACTTCCATCTGAGCAATTTAACCCTCTAGATGCTGCACTTAAAGGGAACCTGTCACATAGATTATGCCCCCCTTGCTGAGGACAGCACAAGCCGGTGTCAGACCTGCTGTTCCCAGCGCTGTGTCCCTTATTCTGTAAGATGCTGTAGTTTTAGAGCATTTACCCCTCAAATCTGCAGTTTTCAGCCAGAAAAGAGTCAGTTTTTTCAAACCCTGCAAACCTGAGACTAGCCCCACTCACCTCACAACTGACTAACCTATTACTTTGAATAGGCAGAAACATGAGTAACTGCCAGGTGGGCGGGGCTAACACCTGCTCATGAATAAGATTTGAGGGGTAAATGCTCTAAAACTCCAGCACCTTACAGAATAAGGGGCACAGCTCTGGAAACAGTAGGTCTGACACTAGCTTGTACTGTCCTCCGCAAGGGGGGCATAAAGTATGTGACTGGTTCCATTTAAGAGCAACCAGGGTGTTTCACTGGATGGGTTGATATGGCAGCGGTTAGCCTGACGAAGGCTCTTAGGCCCACCATGACAGTATGTTATTAGGCCATGCCTGCACTTTATTACGGACAAGCACCAATGCTTTGGTAGAAGGAGTATAGTAAAGCATGATCAGAAATTAGCAGATCAAATTTCTTTTAATAAAAAAAAAAAACTAAGTTAGTTAAAGAAATCTAATCCTACATACAGCTATCTTGGTAATCAAGGTTATGTGCAAAAATGGGGAAGATTCCTCCCGTTTTAAATTCCAAATAACCTTTGTCCTTAGTGGTTCTGCTGAACTCTACTGTGTTGGTGCACTCAGTAAAAGCTATATTCACGTATTGTGGTTTATGTAGCAATTTTTTCCCCCTTTTTTTTTCCTATTTCTTATTTTTTTTTTGCTTTTCATAAGTGGGGCAAAAGGACTGCAAATTAACTGTAACTTAAAGGGATTTTGCCACGAAGTAAAATTGACGTGGGAAGCTTGTAAATTAAATAACAAACATTTTCACCATTCATCATTGTTCAAAATTCTGGACCGTTTTTGTTTTAGCTGCTCCTTTAGTGATCCATTGTTTAAAGCTCGTCTCCAGGGGATACGACCAGGGACGAGAGCTCCTCAGTCCTGGTCGCACATGCTCAGACATCACCTCTCCTCTCAGGCAGCTACTGAGTGTTCAAACCCCAGGTGCTGTCACTCTACTTCTGTACTCCTTAGTAATTAGTCACAGTGCAAATAAATAAATAAAAAAGAAACCTCAATGAGGTCTGTGCATTGATAAAGAGGAATAAAATCCACAGGTTTGGTTCCTGCAGGGATTTGAACCAAGGACCCTTATGCCTGGAGGCAAAAGTTTTACCTCTGAGCTACATTGTAGCTACTCCCAGCTCTATACATAAGCAGACCTTTCTTTGACTAGAGAGAGGAAAGGCCTGGTGATGTCATCCTGCAGGGTCACATGATATGCAATTCAAACAAATCACACACGCCCCCTTCTGAGCACACAGAGTTGAAAAGCTGGATGCAGAAGGTATGAAATGAGATTGTAGCAAAACCCCTTTAAGAAAACCATAGAAAAAAATACACTATTACTGCAACATGTGAATACACCTTGGAAGAACAAAATGAAATCACTTCGTCTGAAGCCCTGAACCACAGAAAATCTCATTTAATGAGTGATATTCTCTAACTTTGCTGTACCACCTGGTTTGCAAACTGCTTCATATGAATGTGGCCTAATGGACATGTATGCATAGGGAATCCTACTGGGCATACAGTGAATTGACAGAGTGGAACATTTTTTGGTAGAACACTATAGTATTTTCTTAAGTCTTGTGTGAGATTATAAATGTGGCTTTGTGAACCAGCAGGATCCAGACTGCCTAAAGAAAAGTCAAGGCGTTGGTCCAATCAGAAAGGTTATTTTGGTTAAAGAAGACCATGAAGGACTTGGCATATCAATCACGGTGAGCTGGGATAAGTCTGCAGCCTGTATTGGCTTTTGTACACCCATTAGGTCAGTGTAATGTTACAGGCTTTTGATGCAGTAAGGAAATGACTGTGCATATACTTTCACCTGAGCAATGCAGAGGTTTCATAATCTGAATGACCCAGATATCATGTGAAAGCAATCGGGAAACTGATGAACATTTGCATAAAAACTGATTGTTCAGATCTGTAAACTATGATTCTGCATGAGATGGCATGTGCCCAAGTGGAAATGTGGCAGTGTAAGGGTATGTTCACACAGTGTTTTTGGATGCGATTTTCGGATCCAAAAACGCAGCGGCGATCGGATCCTAAACGTATCCAACATGTGGCTGGGTGTTTCAGACCAAGAATTGACATGTCAGTTCTTGGGACGAATCCGAAAGACGCAGTGAGACACATCATGTGAATGCCGATGCGTTTTTCATATTAAAAGCAATGTAAAATCACATTGCTATTTATTAGATGTCCGTTTGGTGTCCGACAGACGGATGCCACTCCGTGTGAACATACCCTAATGAGTCTTGGATTTGTGGTATAATGATGGGACAATATTAAAGCCGGCTTTGCTCCAGTTCGGCTGTGCAGAGCTCACTATTGCACATGTTTCTGCCTATGCATATGAGCACCTCCAGAGCTATTTGGTTAGCTCATCAATGTATTTTTGCCCCCAAATAACACTTTAAGTTATTTGCCATGTAAAGGGGTTTTCCTGGTTGATGCTATTTCACACAGGTAGCGTCAGGCTCACTCTTCCTGTTCCGGGTGTGGGTAGTTCTACAGCAGTAATTGGCATATCAGCTCTGTTGTTTTTCGCAGCTACAGGTAGAGGGACGTTGGTGCTGGAGGTTTGTAAACTGTAGTCCAAAAGGCTACGGAGCGCTAAAGAGTTAAAGTTTGTCAGGAAGAGATAGAAACAAGCTCCTGCAGGCATGCACATTGGAAGTGTTTTTAAAGTTCTCTATCTGCAAGTTATATTTCTACATCTTTTTATAATTTTAGTAATTAAAATTATTTGAAATATTTTGTTTTTGCTTCTTCAGGGAGGAAAGGAGCATGGTGTTCCTATTTTGATATCAGAAATTCATCCAGCTCAGCCAGCTGATCGCTGCGGAGGCCTTCATGTTGGTGATGCCATTTTGGCAGTTAACGGCATAAATTTAAGGGATGCCAAACACAAAGAAGCAGTCACCATTCTTTCTCAGCAGGTGATTTTCTGTTTATTTTGGATGTGTGTTTGGGTAACTGGATAGTTAAGTTCTTTGAGTGCATTATGCTTTTGTTATAGATGCATTATTTGTAGATTGCTCATCTGGTATTCAGAAAGCTTGTTCTGCTAAAGCGGGTGCACAGATGCCTTGCGTTGGAGACCACAGTTAACTTATCCTATTGACTTGTCTAAGTTTCTCATAGAAGAGACAGAATGGGCGACATGCATGAAATTTGGCGTTAATATCCAAATTTCATGCGCATTATATAGTTAGTCTAGAATGCACCTGATTTATGAACCCGCTCTACAGCGGGTCATAAATCAGACTCATTCTAGCGCTCGGGCGACATTTCTGGATCAGGTATCGCTTTGAAAGAGGTATACCTGTTCCAGCAGTAATGTGCCTAGAAATGCCATACTGAAGCTACAAATATGTAACTTCACTACGGTTCCAGTGCGCCCCGCCTCCCGCGGACATTTAAAAATATATGAACGGGGCTGATATCGGCTGAAAAGAAGCCAGATAGCTGGCGCAGCCCCGTTCATACATGTAGCCCTATGTGTCCTAATTAATATAGCTTGGCAGATACTCGCTAACTCACACATTCAATAGCCTCTTTATTAGGGAGACCTAGCTAAGTAGCACATTGAACCACCTTTGGCCATTAGAACCGCACATCCTGGTATAGATTCCACTAGCTAGTGAACTTTTTCTCCAGGAATATTCGTCCGTGCAGACAGGAAGGTTTCTTGCCGTTGTCACAAATTAGAGGCACTGACACGCTCTTAACAGATGTGCTCTGCTTTGTCCAGAGGTGCCCTCTAATATTAAGATTTAGGGACTCTGAAGGGAAACAAAGAAAACTTTTAATGTTCCTGAAGCCAATTTATGACCATATGACCCTTTTGGGCCTGGCGTATTGTCCTGCCAGGTGTCCTTCTTGCCAAAGGGTAATTGGCTGCCATAAAGGGTTGAAATTAGCTAGACAAGTTGTTCAGCCTGAACTGACAGGTAGAGGTCATCCATTTTATGTTTTTGGGCCAAATTCTGAACCTCCCATCAGCATAGTGCAACAGAAATCTGGATTCATCTGACCAGAGAACTGCTCAGTGCAATTTTTTTTTTTTTGCTGTGTTGCTCACTGAAATCCTGTCTTTCAGTTCCCTTAGACAGCACTGTCACTTAAAGGGAATCTGTCACATAGTTTATGCCACCTTTGCTGACATGCTGTTTCCAGCGCTGTGCCTCTTATTCTGTAAGATGCAGCAATTTCAGAGCATTTAATGTTTAAATATAGCAGTTTGCAGCCAGAAAAGAGTCCAGCTTATTCATGAGCAGGTGTTAACCCTGCCCATTCACAACTGATCAACCTGATTACTTTGAATAGATAGAAACATTTGAATAACTGACAGGTGGGAGGGGCTAGCATGGGGGTAGGCGGGGCTAACTCCTGCTCAAGAATAAGCTGGACTCTTTTTCTGGCTGCAAAATGCCAAATTTAAAGGGAATATGTAATCAAAAATGACTTATTGTTTAACTCCCATTTTTGTGTTCAATTTATTTTTTAAGAATATTTTTTATTTTTTTTTTATTTTTCCATATCCATATCAATATTTTTTAATAATTCTTAAGTCCTGCAGTTTTCACTGTGGCCACTAAGCCTAATAATTGTCTGACACTTCCTGTTCTGTACAGAAAGATTCTCAGTTGTCTGCTCATTATCAGCACAAAGAGGGTCAAACTGAAAGGAGACACCAGTGTGAATAGATAACACAGGATCCACCAGTCATAAGTGGAGCTAGTCACAGTTCACCCTTTCACCTCCCTTTACACTGATTTCTTCCCAGGTCACCGAGCATGACTAGAAAACTCTCTTATAGAAGTGAATGGGACTGAGTCAGTCTTAAGTCTCCTATGTGCATGAAGCTTCTGTAAAGCATCTCTCCGACTGCTGTTAAAGCAGTGCAAACAAGGCCTAGTGGCCAAAGTGAAAACTGCAAGACTCAAGAATTATTTAAAAAGATTGAAAGTGATATGAAAAATAAAAAATCAACCAAAAATTCCTAAAAATGTGTTTACCATAAAATGGGACTTAAACAATGACTCATTTTTTGATGACACATTCCCTTTAAGCATTAAATGCTCTGAAACTCCAGCATCTTACAGAATAAGGGGCACGGCGCTGGAAACAGCAGGTCTGTCACTAGCTTGTGCTGTCTTCAGCCAGCGTGGCATAACCTGTGTGACAGGTTCACATTAAGCTAGTCATCTGCTGTAATATTCCATCTGTGCTAAGGAATGTGCAGTTGTGCATTCAGACACATTAGTTGGAAGCCCCAGAATTGCTTGGCTGTGCACCTCCTGGTCATCAGGGCAGTTCTTTACATCCTTTTCTGATGTTTTTTGTCGAAGGTTCAAGTCTGCCGCAACTCCTTTCACTAGATACCTTATCACATTATTCTCTGTATACTAGCAACACCATTGCAGTTAGCATTAGTAATAGCTAGTCTAGTAGTGGTGACAAGGCCTTGTTAAATATTGCTCTGATCACTTAATTTTATATTACACTCTGAAGTCAAATGTCTAATTTCCAGTTCATATAATATATATTATAGTTATGTGCAAAATAGAAGTGCGTTTCAAGCAAATGAGAGCTCAATCCTCATACTTGCATTTATTTCCATGTACACACAGGCACTAGGAGTCCTGCACATTCACAGCCAAATGAAAACATGATTGAAATATCAAATTATAAACTGAAAATGTTATAATAGGTTATTCAAAAAGATAGCAGTGTGTGCATTTTCATTATCCAACTGGAATATTTACAGTAATAACTGACATTTTGTTCCCAGATTTAGCTTTTCTGTAGATGACTGAATAGTTGTGTAACCTTAATTTATGAGAACTGCTTTACTTCTCTGTGGCATGGAGTCAACTAATGTCTGACAACTGAACACAGGTATTCCAGCCCCAGCAGACTGTACTACATTACACAGTTCATCTGCATTTTTAAGTTTTGCATCAAATACCGCATTTTTGATATTGCGTCACATTCTCAATTGGATTGAGGTCTGGGGATTGGGCTGGTCACTTAATAACCTCAATCTTGTTGGTATGGAAACAGGTTGTTGCCCGCTTGCTTGGTGTGTTTGATGTCCTGTTGAAACACCCAATTAAAGGGCATGTCTTCTTCAGCATAAGGCAACATGTCCTCTTCCAGTATTTTTAGATATTCAAACTAGTCAATGGTGCTTGGTATGTGATAAATGGGCCCAACTCCAGAGTATGAGAAACATCCCCAAACCATTATGCTTCCACCACCACGTTTTAGTCTTCAGTGTACTGTGGTTGGAATTCAGTGTTTATGGGTCATCTGACAAACTGTCTGTGGCCCTTAGACCCAATAAGAACAATCTTGCTCTCATCTGTCCATAGAATGTTGCTTCTCTTTAGGCCAGTCAGTGTGTTCATTGGTGGCCTGTTCTATCAAAATCAACGTTTTTTCTTATATTGCATAGATAGCCGGGTGCTTGTGTCTCTTACCTCGTGACAACATGGTACCAGGATGCCTTATGGTACTTGTTACAAACTCAAGGCCGGACCTGGCTAACCATGTCATTGTGTGTCACCTGAGGGAGCTTATACACAGCGAGCAGGAAAAGACAAGATTTGAAAGCAGAGGGACCAGTTTTCCACTTGACTAAAAATGATGTAGCTAGCATATGGCAGAGGCGGTGAGACCAGCACAGGAAGCGGGTACTATCTTAGATTCTGAGCTTTGGCACACCCTCCACACTGCCCTAATTAGGTCCCCTAGTTACCCTAAAAGGCTTTTAATGGCATTTTAAGGGCCACCATAATGCTGATGTGACCCATGGCGAAAATTAGCTCAACACCCTTGCTCTATGGGAAAAAGGCAGGTAGCGGATGTAGGGTGATGTTCCAGGCAATGTTCTTTTGGGAAACCTTTGCTTTTGTTATTCATGAGGTCGATACTTTTGTCAGGTACCAACCACCTAAATATTGTTGCTGCCCAACTAAATACCATCACGTATCCAAAAGCAAATTTTTTTTTCTTAATATTTTGCTAATGTGACAGAAATTTGCAATTGCATGATCCCAAAGTTCTTGACATCACCATGTTTCCTGGTTGCTTTCCAGAGAGGAGAAATTGAGTTTGAAGTGGTTTATGTTGCCCCAGAGATAGATTCAGATGATGAGAATGTAGAATATGAAGATGAGACCGGACATCGCTATCGCCTGTATCTTGATGAGTTAGAGGAAGGTGGAACCAGCCCCAGGGCAACCAATAAGGATGGGAGTGGTGATGCTAAACCATTACAAGGTAAATCTGATTGCCCAAGGGATAATTCTAAGGCTATGTTCACACGGCTTATTTCTGGGCGCATTTGCGGACGTAATTACGTCCGCAAATACGTCCCGAAATACGTTTCAAATAATGAACAATTAGATTAGCATTGATTCCAATGTAAAATACGCCTCGTCGTTCACACGAGGCGTATTTCCGCGACGTATTTTTGCCATGTAAATACGATCGTAAAATGTAGTCCCCTGTTACTTATTGAGGTGTATTTTGCGACGTAAATCCCCATAGTAAAGAATGGGGGAATGTATTTACGACGCAAAATATGTGCCACACTTTGACACGTATTTGAAACGTATTTCGGGACGTATTTGTGGACGTAATTACGTCCGCAAATGCGCCCAGAAATAAGCCGTGTGAACATAGCCTAAGGTATTCATTCAAAATGAGTTTATTTTGCTAATTTTCACTTTTCTCCCTAGTGTTTGACCACAAGCATCACATTGAGGTACATGAAAATGGAGAGCTGGAGTCGACAAGCGAATCTCTTGCGGGGGACACGGCTTCCAAGTTGGCATATTCTTCGGAATCCCTGTCGTAGAAGCGACCTTCTGTTTAGGAGGAAGAGACCAATACTCGCTCTAGTGGATGAGACACTACAGTCTCTGTGGAGGCTAGATGCCTCTGCCTCCAATGCGGTTTCCTCAGGGTTTGTCTGAGCAATTCTACATGTGCAAAAATCGGTCATTTATCCACTAGAAGTTGTAGCCGTTGACATTGCATGTTTCTTATTTTTTACTTTTGTAAGCACCAAAGCATGTCTTTGAATTGTAACAGGAAAAGACCCTTTTTTGTAATTGCTTTACATGTCTGTCATTGGTGAAACTGGACTTATAGTGTTTACAAGACAGCTCTAGAAGGGAGCTAGACAAGAGGGGTAGAAACATTGGAAGAATTTATCCTACTTCTTGGTTTCAATATATATCTAAGTGCCAACCTGGGCCAGCACACTCATACGACGAGTAAGGGTGAGCTCGTCCTTTGTCATGCAGTAAACAAATATCCTGCCTTCTTTAGTCATTTTTTGTATTTAAATATTTTCTAATGAGATTAACTCGCCCATGTATGTATGTTTTATTTATCCAGAGTATAAGTAAATTATGACTACAGGATACTGCTTACCTTGTTCCTTCTGAGCACTTCAGACCTCTTGGAGGGGAGAAGGATTAGCTGCAGTGTTTGGATTTCTTATCGTCACTTGCCAAAAAGGATGAACCTCGGCTTGAAATGCATCGTATTAAAACTGTTCAATAAACCAGAGATTTACCAAGTCTCGGATGATACAATACACAAGGATTTTATGTGCATTCAAGACTGGGGAGTCATTCCCCCTTTCTGGGATCTGTTCTCTGGGTCTAAAACATGTTATGCAAACCCAGCCGAACCTATGGATCATTGCACATAAATATCACTATTTGTGGAAACCATTCTCTCCACCCCCAGTCCCCCATGTTGACCCTATTTTTCCAGCTGCACTAAAGGCGTTATCAGAAAGCCTTGGGAAGTGTATATAGTAGTTTAAATTGCTATTTATAAATCTACTTTAGTCTCTCCAGTTTGTGACCTGATCTTTTTGGCGTCACTTAATCTAGGTTCTGTATATGTTTAAGGCTTTTTATACTGTATATTTTTTTAGGTTCCCAGTTTTTTGGTTTATATTCTATTGACATCTCTGTATATCTCCGTTCACAGCCAATACAGTACTTATCTGACCATATACTGCATTTATCAATATATTCATTGATATTCAATTTCTTTGACACTTTAATAGGTAACAGCAGTAGTAGAAAAGTTTTCTAGGATGTCTGTCCTCTTATCCTGGCAATGGTGGACATCTGTGTGCATTGTGTATGTCATAATATACATGCCAAAGCGGTGCAAATGACTTTCATCTTGATACATATCCATGTCATAGCGGTATGTTTTGTACTGTCTTATCCTTGGAACTACAGTGATTATAAGTTCCACCAAATTAAATAAATGCACTAAATCTCTGTTGTGTGTATCCTTTTTAATCCTCTTCAGGTTAGATTCACATGGCACTATTTTGGTCAGTATTTCCATCCAAAAGAAAGTGTAAGGTATAAGTCTTTCCAGTATGCCTTGTTTTCTATTTAGGTTCCATTAGGGGCCGTTTACACGGCAAGTGCCAAATACCAGTCGGTTATACGACTGGTATTTTGCACTGTTTTGCGGCCGTCCTCACGGGGGTGGGGATGCGGCGGTGGAAAGCCCTCCCCCTTCACATTGAGATGCACATATTCCGTCCGGAAACCGGACGAAGAATGTGCAATCACAATGTTTTGTGGGCGGACCGCCGGCGGCAAAACCGCCGGGCAGAAACCCCGTGCAGTGGGAACTGCGGCACGGGTTTTCCATAGAGCCCCGTTCGGCTGGTGTTCGGCCGGTTTTTCAGGCGGTCTGCAGAACCTCAAACCGCCTGAAAAACTGGCCGAAAACCCGTGCAGTGGGGACATGCCCTTACTGGTTTTGGCTTATAAATACGGACCAAAATACTATTGAGTGTACGTAGCCTTAGACTTGCATATTATAGAAATGAGTAAGGTAGGCTCTGTTCACACTGTGCTCACATCTTAACGAATCCATGGGGAAGTCCTTTAAATGCTTCTAACACTTACAGTATCTCACAAAAGTGAATACACCCTTACATTTTTGTAATTTTATTGTATCTTTTCATGGGATAATACTATAGCATGTATAACAGTGTAAATTTGGTGTGCCATCAAAATTGATTCACAGCCATCAATGTCTAAACTGCTGGCAACACAAGTGAGTACACCCCTAAGTGAAAATGGACAAATTGTGCCCAGTTTGCCATTTGACCTCCACAGTATCATGTGACTCATTAGTGTTACAAGGTCTCGGGTGTGAATGGGAAGCAGGCATGTTAGATTTGGTGTTATTGCTCTCACACTCTATCATATTGGTCACCAGTTGGCAAAGAACTGTCTGAGGATCAAAAAAAAAATAAAAGATGGACTCGACTATAAGAAGATTGTCAGCACCCTCAAACTGCACTGCAGCATGGTGGCAAAGACCATACAGCCTTTTAACAAGACCGGTTCCATTCAGCACAGGCCTCTCCATGGTTGACCAAAGTAGTTGAGCACACGTGCTAGGCGTCACATCCTGAGGATCTCTTTTCATAGTAGCCGTACGAGTGTTGCCAGCATTGCTGCATTAGTTTAAAGGGGTGGGAAGTCAGCCTGTCTGCGCTCAGAACATATGCTACATCAAATTGGTCTGCATGACTGTTGTCCCAGAAGGAAGCCTCTTCTAAAGATAATGCTGAAGGCAAGCAGACTAGGGACATGAATTACTGGAACCATGTCTTGTGGTCTGATGAGACCAAGATAAACTTATTTAGTTCAGATAGTGTCAAGCGTGTGTGGCTGCAACCATGGGAGGAGGACATAGACAAGTGTATCTTGACTACAGTCGAGCATGGTGGTGGGAGTGTCATGGTGCACGAGTGCTGCCAGCTGTGGGGAGCTACACTGAGGGAACCGTGAATGCCAGCAGAGCATGATCCCTCTCTCTTCGGAAACTGGGCCGCATGGCAGTATTACAACATAATCATCCCAAACATATCTCCAAGATGACCACTGCTTTACTAAAGAAAATGAGGGTAAAGGTGCTGGATTGGCTAAGCTTGTCTCCAGACATGTCTCCCTATTGAGCATCCTCATACGGAAGGTGGAGGAGTGAAAGGTCTCTAACATCCACCAGTTCCGTGATGTCTGTCGTCTGGAGGAGTGAAAGAGGATGCCAGTGGCTGCAACCTGTGAAGTTCTAGTGAACTTCATGCCCAAGAGAGTGAAGGCAATGTTGGAAAATACTGGTGCCAACACAATATTGACCCTTTGGGCACAATTCTTCCATTTTTTACTTAGGGGTGTACTCACTTTTGCTGCCAACAGTTTGGACATGACTGTTATTATTTTGAGGGCACACCAAATTTACACTGTTATACAAGCTGTACACTGACTACTTTACATTGTATCAAAGTGTCTTATCTACAGTGTTGCCCCATGAAAAGATATAATACAGTATCTCACAAAAGTGAGTACAACCTCACATTTTTGTAAGAGTATGTGAAGTGCATTCATAAGGCGTATATGTGTGGACACTTTACAGTATACATTTTTGGTACATGTTTCTGATAAAAAAAAAAAAATACCTTGCAAAATATTGATGATGCAAGAGAGGGGTCCATTTACAGAAAAAAACACCCTGCCTTTTGGGGTCATTATTGGCTAGGCTTGCTGTTGCTAGCTATTGACCTCATCCATCCACACTGATTTTTAAATGCACTCCTGCTTTATCTTATTTGATATATTCAGTACCATGATGTGGCACCTAGTGGTGGAGGAACAGTATAACAATTAGTACACTGCAGTACCACAGGGATGTGGAGTCGGCAAGACGAAGCCCGACTCCGACTCCTGACGCCGACTCCTGACTCCCTCATAAATGGAGCATGTTTAAGTAATAACTTTACTGTAGTAAAATGGTAACAGGCTGTTTATCACCTTATGATACAATAATCAAGCTATTTAGGTAGAACAGACACTTATAAGCAAAAGGGTAACAATGTTTTGATCTTTTGAACACTTGTGGGCAGAGTTGAAGAAAAAGCTGTATTTGTATCCAAGTCCAGTCTGCACCAACATTGGGAATGTGTAGAAGAGACCTGGGATCAGATTTTGGTCAAGACATGCTTGAATCTGATTCAGAGTCCAGAAGGATTCAGGCAGTATTGAAAACCAAAAGGTGGATTTACCAAATACTAACAAAATAATAAAAATTAACACTTTGATTTTTAGGAGCAAAACTATAACTAAGCAGATGCTAAATACTTGCAAGTCAAATTTATGTATAAGATAGGTAAGATGACTGTATATAAAATTACAGTAGCCTCATGTACAAAGCTGTAGTGGATGGTGATATATGGAGCCTGAAAGCCACAAGTTCAAACCATTGTTACCATTTTGCTTTTCAGTGTAAAATATATTTATTGGACATGACTTTAGGACACAAACAAATTATAAATATGCAAAACACTGCAGGAACAGTTGTGAAGTCTCTGAATTTGTTATGAGAAATAGTATTGCCTCCATCAGATCCTGCATACATGACCTCACATCTGATCTCATTATTTCCAGGCTAGAGAACGGCCTCTCTACACTAACTTGGGTTGGGCCAAAATGATAACCACAGGGGTAACATCTCTAACAATGTCGGGGTATAAAGGAATTGCCTCAGCCACAGACAGTTTTGATGAATGGTTAAACCCTTCTACTTCTTTGAAAACAGGTGAAAAATGTTGCTGAAACCTGTTTGCTCTGGGAGCAGAATCTTTTCCCCTGGGGCAGCGCTTTGCCTGCTCCATGTCATCAATTACACTCCTCATGTGATAAGGCTGAAGATATGGGAGCAGTAGCACTGGCCGGACCCAATTCCTCTTGCTCTTTGCACTGCATTGAACTAACTGGACCAACTTATTATATATTTTGGGAGTCTGAGTCGGTCCCTTTTATGACGACTCAGACTCCTGCAAAATAGCCACCGACTCCACGACTCCGACTCCACAGCCTTGGTACCTAACCTCATATAGCAATTTTTTTTTATTGGATTTTGCATTATTTGATATACTTTTTAACTTTTATTTCCTCTGAAAACTAAACTTAATATCCTAGATAACTTACAGAAGAAAGGAAATAAAATCTTATTATTCATGCCAACATTTTGGGCGACCTGTATGAACGGAACTGCACCAGAAGTCTGATGTCTTTTCAGCCCGACATCTAGCGCAGCCCCGTTTGCAATAGTTTAAAACCTCCCAGTATCGGGCGCATTACATGATTTTGGGGGCGTGCGGGAGGCAGGGCCCACTACATCCGTACCAAGCTATAGACTTATAGCTTCAGTATGGCAATTCCAGGTGCAGTACTGCTGGAGCAGGTAGACCACTTTCAATGTAGTTTACCTGAGCCAGAATTGACGTTTATGTGCTAGAATGTGCCTGATTTATGACCCACTGTAGAGCGAGTTCATAAATCAGTTGCATTCTATACTAATATGATGCGTATAAAAAATTGGTGTTTAAAAGACGAAAATCATACATGTTACCCTTTGTGTCTTTAAATAAACACAAATGCAGGAGGCCTGCTGTCTAGGAGCTGATCTGTTGAGTGCTAGGTAAGTGTGTGTGTTTAAGTCTCTATTCACATCTGTGTTTGAGGATCTGCCATCCTATTTTACAAAGATAAAAGTATAGATCTTTGTACAGCACCATTTTCCCTTTTAAAAGACCGATGCCTAACTAGAGTCCAAGAAAGAGCCTGAGCATGATGTGCCCTCTGGGATATTCATGGAGTTTATTTTCTATCCTCCCATGAAGTTTCACCTTTTGTGTAGACAATGAGTAGAAATCAGTAATTTAGTATTGGGTCAGTACTGCAATTTGTACCATATGGTAAACTAGTCCTAACCAGGGATCCAGTAACTGTTTGTTTTAAACGGAGGGACAATTATGTGTACAGCTCCTACATGCCAGTGTTAATATGTCTTCCCCAATAAGTTGTTTTTAGCATTTTTAATTCGTCTTTAATGCCTCCCCAATTTTTTTTTTTTTTTTTTTGGATTTGTTTATCTTTTATAAAATACCCATGAAACTACGGTTTAAAATGCCTAATGTTGGAATTGCACATGTTTTTTGTGGCAATTTTTTAATTTAAGCGTCTTTTTTTTTTTTTTTTTCTCCACTTATGTTTTTAGCTCACTGCAACAAAATCTGCATGTGTGATCCCAGTCTTATGGTATGTTCACACGGCGTAATTGCGGCGCATACAGTACGTGCCGCAATACGCCGGGTGATTTGGGAGTCGCGCTGATCAGAATGTACTCCTAAAGCACGGGAGGTGAGAGGGACTTGCAGCCCGCCGGACCCGTAGACCTGCATTACTCACGGCGCATACAATACGATCACATTGTACGTGTGGGGGGACGAGTTCTCAATGAAAGCTATGGATTACCGAAATTGGGTAATAAGCGCAAATACGCGGCAAAATGCACGCCAAATTTACCCCGTGTGAACATACCCTAACAGTGTTGTGTGACTCCAACTGATATTAAGTGATGGAAGGTTTAGAATTAATGCAGAAAAGGATTTTGCCCAGAACCTGATATTTTGGCTGACGCCAAGACTTTGGATTTAATGTAAAAGAAAGAAAACATTTTCCCAAATTAGTTTCAGAATTGGTTTTATTACTAGAAATAGAACTGTTTATACAGTGCCTTGCGAAAGTATTCGGCCCCCTTGAACTCTTCAACCTTTTGCCACATTTCAGGCTTCAAATATAAAGATATAAAATTGTAATTTTTTTTGTGAAGAATCAACAACAAGTTGTACACAATTGTGAAGTGGAACAAAATGTATTGGATATTTTAAACGTTTGTAAAAAATAAGAAACTGAAAAGTGGGGCATGCAAAATTATTTCACCTCCTTAAGTTAATACTTTGTAGCGCCATCTTTGGCTGCGATTACAGTTCCAAGTCGCTTGGGGTATGTCTCTATCAGTTTTGCACATCGAGAGACTAAAATTCTTGCCATTCTTCCTTGGAAAAACAGCTGGAGCTCATGAGGTTGGATGGAGGCGTTTGTGAACAGCAGTTTCAGCTCTTTCCACAGATTCTCGATTTGCTTTTCAGGCTGGACTGTGACTTGGCCATTCTAACCCCTGGATAGGTTTATTGTGAACCATTCCATTGTACATTTTGCTTTATGTTTGGGATCTTTGTCTTGTTGGAAGATAAATCTCCGTCCAGTCTCAGGTCTTTTGCAGACTCCACAGGTTTTTTTCCCAGAATGGTCCTGTATTGGCTCCATCCATCTTCCCATCCCTGCTGAAGAAAGCCCAAACCATGATGCCCCACCACCATGTGTAACAGTGGGGATGGTGTGTTCAGGGATGAGCTGTGTTGCTTTTACGCCAAACATATCTTTTTGGGCATTGTGGCCAAAAAGTTAGATTTTGGTTCCATCTGAGCAGAGCACCTTCTTCCACATGTTTGGTGTCTCCCAGGTGGTTGTGGCTAACTTTAAACAAAACTTTTTAGGGTTTATCTTTTTGCCACTTTTCCCAAAAAGGCCAGATTTGTGCAGTGTATACTGATTGTTTGTCCAGGATCTCTGCATTATCCAGAGCGATCATGGGCCTTTTGGGCTGCATCTCTGATCAGTCTTCTTCTTGGTTTGAGGATGAAAGTTTAGAGGGACCCCGGGGTCTTGGTAGATTTGCAGTGGTCTGATCCCTCCTTCCATTTAAATATGATCGCTTGCACAGTGCTCATTGGGATGTTTAAAGTTTGGGAAATCTTTTTGTATCCAGATCCAGTTTTAAACTTCTCCATAACCGTATACCGGATCTGCCTGGTGTGTTCCTTGGTCTTCATGAAGCTCTTTGCGCTTTAAACAGAACCCTGAGACTATCACGAGAAAGGTGTTTAGACGGGGACTTATTACACAAGGTGGATTAATTTATCATCATCAGTCATTTAGGACAACTTTGGGAAATCATTCAGAATCCTCACTGAACATCGGGAGTGGTTGCTGCACTGAAAGTAAAGGGCCGAATAAAAATTGCCGCCCCACTTTTCAGTTTTAATTTTTTACAAAAGTTTAAAATATTCAATAAATTTCGTTCCACTTCACAACTGTGTCCCACTTGTTGTTGATTCTTCACAAAAAAAATTAAAATTTTATATCTTTATGTTTGAAGCCTGAAATGTGGCAAAAGGTTGACAAGTTCAAGGGGGCCGAATACTTTCGCAAGGCACTGTAAAAGCCAATACAGGAAATAGATAAAAAAAACGGAAGAATCCACAGCACTCCCATTCAAGTGAAAAAACGGTGCTTTATTTAACCATGCATTGCATAGGTGAATAAAACACTGTTTCTTCACTTTTTTACTTGAATTGGAGTACTGTGGATTCTTCAGGGTTTTTTTTTTATATATATCTATCTCTATCTCCTTTATTGGCTTTTACAGTGCCTTTGGGCCGCTTGGACTTTTCCCATGACATCAACACAAATGGCGACATTTCCCAACTCGCAAATGCAATTTTTTTTGGACTATATTGTGCTAAAACTGCTTTTGACACCATATTTTGGATGTAAATGAACTGTCGTACACCTTGTAATGCGCCTAAAAATGATGTGCTGTGCGCCTCCATAACGAAATGCGCCTATTGAGGTGCATAGCACATCATTACAAGTGTATATGTGTTAAGCGCATTTCATATACTTGTAATGATAAGGTATGCGCCTCTGTGTGCGATGTGCCTCGATAAGGGCATTACGCTTCTAACGATATGGTATGTGCCGCGATTTGTGCTAATCGCGGCACAAAACATTTCATTGGCAGAGTATGTAATGCCCCGATCAAGGCACATCGCTCACGGAGGCGCATAGGTATATGAAATGCACCTAACACATACTTGTAAATGTGAAATGCGCCTAACACATATACACTTGTAATGATGTGCTATGGCTCTAAATAGGCCATTGCGCACTCTTTTTAGGCGCATTATGTTTACTATGCAAGGTATACCTGATGGCAGATTTTTGATAGGGGCGGACTTTGTGCCGCACTTTACACTTATCTAATGCGCCCCAAAAAATTTTTTCGGACATCTCGCCCAAAATGGTTTTGAATTGCTTCACTCAATGGGAAATGTAATTGTTATCCAAAGCACATTTACCAAATTTATTCTGAAAGTTTCACTGTAGTGTCACAACAGATTTGGAAATTCCAACATACAAAAAACTTTTTCTTACTTGAATGTCATCATCTTATATCACACTATATAAGCACATTTTATGTTTGGCTCTGGAATGAAAGCAGTCTTGTGATTGGTTTCTATGGGCAACTAAACCAATTGTGTTTTGATTTTCAGTCACTCGCCATTTAACTTTGATGTTACTTTAACTACAGGCACCATCCTTTTTGAATGGGCCATAGTCTCTTTTGACCACTGGCTGCCAGCTACTGTATTGATTGTTGCTGAATCATTCTGCCTGATCATAGAGACCGATGTGCAGCTTCATAGTGCCCTCTACCCTACCTGCACCCATCTCTATATTGAGTGCAAAAAGGAAAACGGAAGTGACTGCAGGACAATGCTGAAGCTGGAAGAGATGAGTAACCACACAAACTCAGGTATGTAAAAATAGCTCCTCAACTTCTTTCCATCAGGGATCATTACATTAACCCCTTCACGGGGTTAGACCACAAAGGAACCTCATACTAACTCCTTAAGCGCCTTACACCAGGTCTCCTTAAATGAACCCTTTCACTAGCCTAGACTACCAGGGCTGCACACATTAACCCCTCCACTGCCTTATACCAATGCCCCTTACACAAACCCCTTCACTGCCCTAGACCAGCAAAGGTGCTTACATTAACTATTCCACTGCCCTACACCAGGATTCCTTACATTTAGCCCTTTGATTGGTATAGGTCAATAGGGAATTTTGTATTACTCAGTTGCCATAACCCTTCCACTGCCCTCCACTAGGTCTCCTTTCCCTTAACCATCAAGTTCATTTGTAAGCTAAAAAGACAAGTCGTCCATCTAGTTCAGCCTGTTGTGCTAAGGTGTTGATCCAGAGGAAGGCAAAAACCTTCCATAGATGCTTATATTAACCCTTTCAAATTGCTCATACCACCAGGGATGCTTGCATCAACCCTTTGACTCTAGACCAGCATTATTATTTCCACTGCGATCCATACACTAACACCTACCCTGCTCTAGGGTACCATACACGTACCCCCCTTCTCTACCCTGTACCATAAGGGATTTTGTGATTAGCCTTTTTACTGATCTAGACCAACAAGGATCCTTACATTGACCCACTCTATATTCTAGGCCAACATGGGTGGGATCTGGATGGTTTTCTCAAATTCCACCAATTTTGGTTGTAAAAATAACAGCTGGTTCTGAGGAACTGAAAAGAAGCAAAATCCTGATAGGTTTTCTGGAATTCAGTTCTAATAATATAGTGGTCTTTATTCAGTAATTATATGGTGGTATCAGTCACTATTTGGTGGTAAAAATGTAGTCCTGTACTGGCCGTAGTGTTTGTTCCTTATGCAGTAGCACTATTGGTATTGTAAGTCTTGGCATAGTATGTTGTTGATCTGTATGGTGTGATGTTTACTCCCATACTAACATTACATGGTAATTGAAGGACTTATTTAGAGGTACTGGTAAATGATTGTGGTCTGGGAAGCCTGATTCAAAAGTTTGCAATGGCCCAGCATTTTCTATTTTGCTGTGAGATTGCCAACTGCAAGACATGTCTCTACGATGCACTTGAATACCTCTTGCCCAGCTGACAAATTTTGAAAGGGGCACATCCTTGGACTTAGAGAAGCTTCACGAAAGTCTTACCATCTATGCTATTCTGACCAAGCGATTCGTATGCGTTTAAAAACAGTATCTAATTGCAAGCTGTGTTAGATGGCAATTTTTACTCTAAATTTCTACCATTGTACTTAATGAATACGTCAAGCTATGCCTTTGGATACTGTTTTGTACCATCCAAAACGTATACGTTTAACTTATCGGCAAAATGCTGTGTGAACCCAGCCTTAAAGCAGTTCTTATCTGCTTGTTTCAAGGTGATTTCATAAGCTGCGACCATCTTCACTTGCTCTAAGCAGGTAGCCGGGCTGGTAACGTCACTCCCTGCTGTGTCTTATTAGAGACTCTGTCCTGCGGATCTTATCCAATGTCCGCAAATACCCCCCCCTGATGTCATTGCGGGGCGAAATATGTCCCGCAATAAAGCAGTGTGAACCTAGCCTAAGAGGCTCAGCTAGGAATAGGAGCTAGAAGAGCTGAAATGTCAGTCATTGCTGTAGACCCAGCTCCGCCCTACACAGGAAGTGTGGGCCTGAACAGTGGAAATCGCTCGATGACAACAAAACCTTTAAGGCATAAAATAGGTGGGTTCTTAAAGGGGTTAAAAAATGGAGATACTGATATTCTTTTCTTCTTAGCCATTTTAATTTTCTAATTGTAGATTTTATTGTTGTTTTATGTGATTATGGCTAGAGATGGGCGAATTGATTCTAACGAAGTGGAATTCGTTTAGAATTTCAGGAAAACTTCGGTTCTGAACGAAGTCGAACTTTGGGGGACTTCGCGTGAACGAAATGTGCTTTTGATTGATAAAATGGCTGCGAGCACATGGCGCTACATGGGGCAAAGCACTCTGGGAGGAAGAAGGGCATAGCCTGCATGACATGTGCAGAGATGAAGCCAATCAGAGACCGGCGGGATTCTGTGACGTCACCGCACTATATAAGTCCGGGCGCGATGCTGGGAGCTCACACCGCTCTCACTGTACTGATTAGGGAAGGTGCTCCCGAGACTGCTTATAATAGCTCTTACTGAAGAACTGATTTTTATACAGCGATTTTGGGGGGGAGTCTCAGCTTGTCTCAGAGACTATTCTCTTAATGTTCTATTTCTGATTTTGTGGGGTATTGGATCTGAAGTCCAGTCTGCGTCCAATGCAGCTGCATATACATTTTAATGCTATCTGCTCACAGCACATTGAATATCCAATGGGGATCTAAGCCTGTTCCTGTTGTATTCATTTAAAGAAACAGCGTTTTTACAATACAAATACCACTTCATTTGTGTTGCTCAATTCTTTGGCGCAATTTACATCCAGGGGTTAATTAAGTGTTGTTCTGCTGTTGTGGTGACTAAAATAAACCGTCTTTTTCACCGCCAAAAAGACATTTTTCCTGTACATAATTCACAAGCGAAGTTTAATTACAAGTATTCCTCTTTTTGTGTAGCGTAAAAAACACGCCATTGTAACACGCTACAAAGTTGCTAGTTTGTGGTTGCTCAATTGCTTGGCACAATTTACATCCAGGGGTTAATTAAGCGTTGTTCTGCTGTTGTGGTGACTAAAATAAACCGTCTTTTTCAACGCCAAAAAAGACATTTTTCCTGTAGCATAATTCACAAGCGAAGGTTAATTAGACGTTTTCCTCTTTTTGTGTAGCGTAAAAAACACGCCATTGTAACACGCTACAAAGCTGCTAGTTTGTGGTTGCTCAATTGCTTGCTGCAATTTACATCCAGGGGTTAATTAAGTGTTTTTCTGCAGTTGTACTCAGTAAAAGAAACTTTCTTCTTCACCGCCACAGAAGAACTTCCGTAGCATCAGTCGTATCCGAAGGTTGAATAAGCCTGTTTGTTGCTTTTAAAATTCATAAAATACACAGAGTTTTTAAAAGGGCACATACAATCAATTTTTCCTGCCCATTTGTAAAGCGCAATTTATATCCAAGGGTACCAAGCTTCTTAGTGGTTCACTTGGAGTCAAATACGGGGTGTGTAATTTAACATATACAGATATCTTCATCAAACAGTGTCTGTACATTTTAGAACAACAGTATGTCAGACAGAGATTTGGGGGAGGCTCTTAAACCTGCGAGTGGCAGAGGCACAAACACTCCACCCATTTCGCAGCACAGCAAGGGGACGTCGCAGCAGGGTTCACTCGGTGAGGCCACAACTGCCGCTGTCATCTAGTGGCCGTGTGTTGGACCACAACCCAAGGGTTCTTAAATTGTTGACTAGGTCACCACTTCCTCCCAGATGACATCTGACAACCCCACCAAGAGTTTGGTGGGAACGTCAGACACAACCCTTATTGGCATGGCCCGGAGCGGGTCACGGCCCTCACCTGTCCTCAACCCGCCTCTGTCCCATCCGGTTCCCTCAGCCAAGAGATCTACTATTGGTCTGGGCTCAGCGCCACAAATATAGCGAGGATGAACAATTTGAGGAGGGAAATCAGCAGCTACTTAGCAGCAAAGAAATGGGCCAATATCCCCTGCTTCCTTGCAGTAGGCGGCAAAGTATAGATGTTGAGAGTGGCATGGAGTCATGTTTGTGAGGGTCAGCCTCGCATACCAAGACCGGTGATGAGGACAACAGTGACGATGAAACACAAATAGATGATATGTAGCCGACCCGCACTTGGAGCCGGTGAGGCAAGGGCTTCATCATAGTCAGGAGAAGAGGGCCCTCAGCTTGCGCGTCAGGCAGCGGCGCAGCCAGCAAGTGAGTTTGTGTGGCCGTGAGTCAGCAGGATAGGGACAGTTTGGAGGTCGGAGCCAAGCGGCCCGGGGTAAAAAACCCACTTGGCAGGTCCAAGAAAGTAGCGGCACAGGGGCTCAGCGGGCACGGCGGCAGTAGTCCCTCAGTGCGGAGCGTTGGCGTAAAATCAGCTACTCGGCAGTGTGGGATTCTTAGCTAAGACACCGGAGGACTGAATATGGTATATGTAGACTGTGGGCAGAAAGTGAAGCGTGGCCAGGGAGCTAACGTTGGCACCAACGCCTGCGTCAAAACATCCCGCGTCACCATACGGTGGCCTGGGAGAAACGTGGCTCAGATGTGGTGGTCCATCCTGCCACCCCGCAGCAACAGCAGCGCCCGGGCACGCATGCCATTTCAGCCAGTCCCAAGGCCCACCACCTCTGCAGAAGGAGCTGTTTCTCTTTGACATTATCCCCCTCCGATGCCCCAAACTCCTCGCTACCAGCGCCACATCGTTCACGAGGCGATTCAAAGAGACAACAATATGTCCAATCACCCTAAGGTGCAGAAGCAAGGGCCCCTGTCCAATTGTTGGTACTGCATCCCCCCTTTCCAAAGGGTGGCCCTCACCGTTCAGAGAACTAAGGGCTTGTGCCAGCCGAATGGAATTCCAAGCCGAATTTCTTTTCCTAAAAGGCTACCACCTTCAAAAATATGAGAACAAAGGGTGGGCCATCCTTGAGCTTAAGGGTTTTTTCCAAAGGGGCACGCGCGGGGACTCTGGAGGTAACTACAGTCAGGCCTACATGCCTTTACGCCCACGGGGTAAGTGCTTCCTGCCCAGGCACACCAACAACTTGGACGGGAGACCCGTTTTTCTCCTCCACTTTAAACCGCGCTCCTCCCCAAATTTCCCCCCTCCACCCCCCACCACCACCCCCACTCAGCCTCCACAGTACTTTTTCCATCATACCCATGTTGGGGCACAGGGGTTCACCATTTTCTACACCGGCTTGCCTGGGCGAACGAAGTCACACGGGGGAGGAACTGCCCGCGTCATGCAGCAAGAAATCGTGTGGGGTTTTTTTCTCCGCCCCAACTGAAAAAGGGAACCAGGTGACGGAAAATGGAGGAAAAAGGTGCCCGCCTCACCGGGGAGGGAGGGTCCTGCCCCCTGAGGGCGCACGTGTTCAATCGGGTTTGAAAAGGTTCCTGAATCTTCCCACCGATCTTCAAAATTCTGAAAATGGCCGGGAAAACGTGCATCACTTCACCTTTTCCTAAAAAGCCGGGGAACACCCCCTCGAGTTGCAGAGGCAGAAGGGCGTCCCCCAACACACTCTGATATCATGTTTCCACCCTTTGGGAAATTTCCAGCCTCACATGTTGGAAAAAATGATGAACAAAAAAAAAGGCCTTTAAAACATTTTTGATGACCCGGGCGGACAGGAGTACTCCCCGTGAAAATTTTGTCACCAGGGCAGCCATGCGGACCCTGCCGTTTGTTGGGGCCCATTCGAGGGGCCACTTTATTTGTCATCGCCAGGACTATGGGATAAAAACGTCATTCCACTGCTTCATGCCCGGGAACAGATGCAAAAAAATCTTCTGGGCGGGGGACGGAGACCGGGACTACACTCCCCCCACAAGGCCGGGGGGGACGAAAGGGAAAGGGGGACATTGGAGCAAAGCATGTCTGGGGAAATGAGTGGTTTTTTTCACCCAGGTGCAGAGGGGGAGCGGGAGCACTGGAGGTTAATGGAGAGGGGGAAGACGAGGCAATGACCCCAAGCACCGGGCATATACAGTGGAGATGGAGGCAGGGACCCCTGGGAGTCATTTGTCAAAACGCCCGCAGCATGCTGATTTGCCTGGCTACGACAGCCGAAAGTCACATCCGGCCAAGGGATACTTCTGGCTCCCACCCTTTTGGGGACCCTCCTACCGTCCAAAACGGGAGCCTTTTCCCCACTATTGAGAGGGGGACAAACTCAAATACTATAGGGAAATCCTCCGTATCATTGGCCGCTCCCCTAGGGCATCGTCCCCCTCTGAAAAAGGGTCGACCGGGGGTCCTCAGCCCACGTACTATTTTGCCGGGGTTTGCGGGGGAAGGGGGGGGGAGAGCGTACCCAAAGCTCCATCGCAGCAACCAAGTCTTATCACTGATGAGCACTTCCTTCACCCGCCTAGGGGGGGGTAGCCCCCAGCAGCAGCCCGGGCCGGAGCATCCCTGAACCAAAAGGGGGTGGCCTACTTGGGCAGCACTCTGCCACCCCCGAGAAGATCCGCTGGCCCACGGGGCCTAAACTGGGTGTTTGGCCGAACTTTTCCGAGTTTTCGTGGAGAACGCCTGCCCGGCCCTAGAGGCATCAGAGCGGGGTGTTCAGTGCGGCGGGGGCCCCCTCGTTACCCAAGGAAACCCGCTTTCCAGGAAATTGGAAAACAAAAATGACCTTTTTCAAGATAAAACCGGCGTGGAACGGCCAGGATTTCCCACCCAATGCCTTTGGCATCAACACATCACCCTGACGCCTCACCCAAACTTGAAAATAGTCTGGGGGTTCAAACACCTGCCTCACCACTATTCTATGCCGCCACCCACCTGATGCCCCCACTGCTTGACCCTTTTTTCCTCTGCCACCAACCATCTTTACCAGGGGCGGTATTGCCACCCACCCCACACTTTGTCATTGGCCCCTCTGTGGCCACTCGTTTTGCCACCTCCAGAAAGTCATTGGCCCTGTCTACCCCATGCTGCTGCTTGGCTGCGCTTCGGCCCGCCAAACTTCATTGTCCACCCCCAAATGTCATTGCCCCTGTCTGACCCATGCCGCTGGGCTGCTGCCCCACCTCCACACTGTCACTGATGTTCCCCCCTGAGCTCTCACTTTTTTTTTCCAGCTTTCGTTGCCATGAAATTCAGACTAAAATTTCCCCCTTGAATTTTTTGGGCATTTTGCCCTCTTAAGGCCCGGGAATTTTATAGTGAAGCGATTCTAAGAGGACCATCAAACGCGTTTCATACTAAAACACAACATTGTATGAAGACCAAACCAAGCTCCCTCTGCATATTTAAGCATGGCACGTTCTACAGCACCCTGCAGGCTCTGTGCAGCCTGGAAATAGCTGTCTTTTAACGCGATTCGTGCCGAAGTAATTCGGACCGAAACGAATTTTTGAGAAATTCGCCCATCTCTAATTATGGCATAGCCATCTTGCCTGAGCTGCCTTTGATAGCATTTAGAGAGATGCTTTACAGCAGTGTTTCTCAACTCCAGTCCTCAAGGCACACTAACAGGTCATGTTTTCAGGATCTCCCACAGAATGCACTGACAATAATTATATCACCTGTGCAGCATAATTAGATCACCTGTGCACTGCTAAGGAGAGCCAGAAAACATGACCTGTTAGGCCCGGTTCACACGGCTTATTCAAGCCGTAATTGCGGGACGGATCCCGCCCGCAATACGGCTTTAATAAGGGGCGGGGACGCAGCGGGGGAGCTGCCCGCCGGCCCCATAGATAATTCACTATTTACGGCGCGTAAGCGCCGTAAATAATGTGCATGTCACTTTCTCCCCCCGTGGCGGATTCGCCGAGCGGGGAGGAGCGACGGAATCCACAGTTCTCTATGAGAACTGTGGATTACCGTAGTTACTGGGACGGATTCCAGCCGTACTGCAGCGTAAATACGGCGCGCAGTATGGATCCAATCCGTCCCAGAATAAGCCATGTGAACAAGGCCTTAATGGGCCTTGAGGACTGGAGTTGAGAAACACTGCTTTACAGCATTTACATGAACATAGGATCCTATGAACAGGAGCAGGCCCATTGACTTCTACAGCAGAGTTTTCTAGATCTACTGGGAAGAAGTCAGTGTGTAGGAAGAAGTAGAGCTGTGACTGGTGATATCCGGTGTTATGTATACATATTGATGTCACCTTTCAGTGTAAGCCTGCCGATGCGGATAATGAGGAGACTGCAGAAAAGTTCTCTACAAAATAAGAAGTGTCAGACTATTAGCACAACGGGCTAGCACAACTGGGCACAAACTAGCACAACGGGCTTCTATGGAAAACCCGTGCAGAAGTCCCCACTGCACAGGTTTTCCGTCCAGTTTTCGGACGGAATAGGTGCATGGGAAGGGGGAGGGTGTTTCTCATTGCAGAGAAAAGCCGTCCCCCCTGCGGCCGTGTGCACGGCACATAAACCGAAGAAATGACCTATTCACTTTTAAACAGGTACTAATTTAATTCAATTCTTAACAGACATGATAAGCAGAAGTGAACTTCCCAGTGCATGATTTTATTGAGAATGGAGTACACAATGACATGATACTTAAAAGTCTTCTATGTGATCCAAGCATTTCTTACTAGGATAACATTCAAAATGAAGAATCCATAAAGAAGCATGTAAACTGGCGATGCACATCTTATACAGGGACTTGCAGCAATTCAATAAATTGCTTAGAATGGGTATATTTAACTTTACATAATAACAAAAAAAACACTAATGCTGTAATGAGAAATAAGAGCATATAAAATTAGAAGGTGGATTGAAGTAAATGATCACCTGCTACCTTCAATATTAGTACACAGATTTCTTAACAGTGGATATTACAACAGTTTGCGGTGGATACGTAGGTGCTAGTTTGTCAATTATAGCAGCTTCAATTGATGTTTTTGGTGAACAGGACCAACAGTGAAGTCCAGTTTCTGGGCAATATCAGAAGTATGTCCTAGGCACAAGTGACCACTCAAGTGTATCCACCTATAGTGTCCAAGCACTTACTGTAAAACACCCATTTACCCTTGCTTTTTGATATCAGTTACGTAAAGGAATTCTTGTCCTTTGGTCCAGCCAAAGAATTAGGAGAAAACACATTTTCAGGCCTTGTTATAGCAAGGGATGTTAACATCACAATTATACACACATATATCCTCAGAGTAAATACATTTTTAAAGGAACACCGCGATTTCTTTTTTTTTTAAATGAACAGCCAACATTGCCAGTGGTGACATGTCAATAAGACTGAAGTCACCACCACAGCTAGTGATTAGCTGCAGCCGTCATGTTGTGCTGATATGTAATAACAGGGGGCATGTGGACAGCAACTAGTAGGGGACCTGCAAAGTGAAGGCATGGGAGCAACAGGGATGGTGAATAGGACTACTTTCCTATTTTATAGCATTGTAGCCTGAAAAATCTATTTAGGATGGTTTCACACTTCCCTTTTTTTTCTTTGGAAAAACACATCTGCAGTTTTTTAAGCTAAAAATGTATTAAAAAGAAATGGAAAGTATAAAAGAATTACTTCTATTTCTTCCTCCTACAAAATCCATGCCTGGCTTTGGTTACAAAAACTATCAAAAACTGCAACTGTGTTTTCCAGAAGAGAGTTTTGTCACCACACTGATTAGCTTGAAACATGTAGTTAAAGACTTTTACCAAATACATTGCTGTTCTGATTTTGCTATACGTAGATGGAGATTTTATCTACTGCTTGTGTACACAAGCTTCCCTAGGGTACCAACCATCTTTCTCTGCGCTCATTGTTTACCTGCCCTGTCCGATCATGTTGACTCACTCCCGCCCGAGTGCTATCAGTCAAACACGACCTGATTTCTCAGCGTTGCGGACAAGCTTAAACCATTTAGAGCTCCGTAGCCTTATGCACTGATATTTACAAACCTCCTGCACTCATATCACTGTAACGGGATCACCTAGGAATAGCAGTCACTGTGGCTCTGTGAAACATGGTGTGACAACCCCTTTAAGTTTGTATTTGCATTTTTGATAAGATTAGTTTCTGGGAACATTTTTTGGACCAATGTTGATGTCTAGCCTGAATTTGCATACTTTCTAGGAAATACTAGTCACAGTGTCCACTCTATTAAGGCCCCATTCACATCACTTTTCCTGGCTCCATCACAGGTATCCAACAAGATCCTTAATGGGTCCATGGTGAGGCAGTGGCAGAGCTATGGGAAACATCAGGGATAAGAGTCTTTTTTGGACTAGATTTGCTTTAATTTCCATTCAGGTATGCTTTGGGAGTCCACATAGCATATGTGAGCAGAAAACAGAGCAAGCACTGTTTAATAGAGACCACATTTGCCCTACCGTTTTCTATAGCTCCGCCATGGCCATTTCATTGTGTTCATTACTTTTTTTTTTTTAATTATCCCAATGGACACTTGTGACAAAGCCAGGAAAAGTGCTGTAAATGGGGCCTTATCCGTTGAACTAGGTTGCAAAAAATGAGCCATCCAAAGCAGCTTGTAATGCTGCAGTTGCCACGTTGCATTTAGCACCATCTAGCCAATTCTTTAAAGCAACATGCAAACTGCAAAATAATATTCCTCGGAGATAGAGATTGTTGCCAGAATCCACAAAAATAAATTTTACAAATGGTGCCATACTTGAACGAAGTCTATCAAAGTAACTATCTAGATTATGTGGATACTGCTACAGCCCACAACACTTTACTCATTTACTTAACAGAAGATAAAATGTATCCATTCACCACTACAATTAAAAACGGTACTGGGCAGAGGAAATAAAATAAAAGTAGAAAAAATTTAAAGTATAAAAAAAAATGTACGTTCTAAAATGATAATTTTTAGATTTGCCTTTTTTCTTTGTAGTTGTAACAGCCATTTTTGTAAACCTAAGTTTTTTTTTTTCACTTTTTCAATAGCTTTCCAGCAAGTGACCACATAAAGTCTCTTTGCTATTGATAGGAAATTACTTGTAATAATCGCCAAACTGCGTCTGCTGCTATAGTGTGCTTCCAGACTAACCATTTCTATCTGCCCACGAAGAATGTAAGAAAGGACCAGCAACAGTGAATAAAGGTGGCCACGCAAGCGCGCACTCGCTCTTAGTTTTTTGTGTGTCCCGGATCAAGCTAAGGGCATTAGCGTGGTTTTATTCTAAATTTCCATAAACAAAAATGGAGACAGATGTACACTGCTGGGCCATCTCTAATCTCTTTAGTCTATGGCCCAAAAAAGTTATCCTAGTTTAATTTTGGCCCTTATTTATGTTCACGCATCGAATTTTGACATTGATGTGGAAAATGTTTCGAAATCAAAGTCCAACTGAATTTTACTTCCCATTGACTTCAAAGGGAAATCTACACTGTAGTTCACACAGTGAAATACAGCATTTTTTTTTTCTGCTGCAGCTTTGAAATCCACAATGCAGAACAAATAAAGTTGACATGACTCTTTGACACAGAATCAGATCGGATACCTTGGCAGTTAGCTAAGCCATGGAATAGCCCCAAAGAAATGGGAATGGTCCATGTCCAAAACAGTGGCAAAAACAGTTACTGGAAAGTGAAAATCTGAGAGCAGCACCTCCTTAGATTTCTGCTACAGATTGGATAAGCATTAGATTGGATGGGCCTAAAACGGCTTTAAAATTAAAGGGGTTGTCTCACTACATTGATTCATCTTACCTCAGTCCTGTTTTCTTGGTTTCACTTTCAATTCAGAGGTGTGTTTATGGGCTTCTACTAGGCTGCAATAGAAGCCAGGTCTGTAGCTATAGCAACCAGTGCTGACAGCCTATCATGAGAGATTGAACAGGTCTGTAGCTATAGTGACCTGAGGAGCTGATGCAGCTCATACAAGAGGGGATATCTAGGAATAGGTAGGACACGGTTAATAGACATATGTTGCAAACTGACTTGTTTCTGCAAGATCTTTAACATAAAAAGCAATCCTTGTAGTGAGACAACCCCTTTAATAGTAGATGTATTACATTTGAATTAAAAATGGCAGGATAGACTAACCAGATGAAAAGGCCTGTGCATAGAAAATATGCATCAATTTGGGACACATGGGAAATGCACAGCTTTTAAAGTGACAGGCATCTTGGCCAAGTCAGCCCTGTCTGAAATGCTTTAAGCCAGCCATTTACACCTACAGCCTTGCTGATGCAGTGGTTATGTGACCAATGGGGGGAGGATTAGTTTATTGCACAGATATCTCAAAATGTCACTGTAAATGGACTGATTCTATGGCTGGCTGTCCTAATGATCCAGCCAGCTTTGCAACCACCCTTTTTGGCTAGTATCTGGATTCACACAGAGGACTCGCAATCAATGTCTAATGAAGAGGTATCATGGATTAACACTGTGTGCATCAGGTCCTGTTGTACAGGTAATATAAATTAAAAGGAATTACATTTTCCACATTCACAGTGTTCATGAGAAAAGAAAAGTAATAAAGCACCGAAGAAGTCAAGTGTAGCAATGCCTGAAGCACACCGACTACATGCAGATCAAGTACGACATCAAGTCTGTATAGAAACTGGGTATAAAGTGATTAAGTCTCTCTTAAATATCTTCTGTACACATTGCACATATTTCACAAGGGGCTGCAGATACTGTACGAAAAACCTTCACCCCATGCAGCTTGTTTTCTGAACTTTACGATAAAAAATTCTAGAATATCCATGTAAACACCTTTGATCCTCAGCAGCTGTGCAGTAACATTCATGTACTGGGTTGTCTATACTCATAGTCCCCAGGAGCTAGTCATAAGAGGGCAGTTACTGCAGTGTGATTTATGGGCTTTAAACAGTCCCTCGGTGAAGAGTAGCCATCTGGTGCTAAGTGCAGAACTGTGGCTTCTGGTAGTCCCCGTTGTCCACCACAGCCCACGTACTGTGGACTTTTGGCCGATCATATTCACACTCCTCAATGCGTATTCTGTGAGGTGTCTGGTAGTCCCCACCACTGTTCTCCGCACTGGAAGAAATGGAAAAGCTGACAGCAGAGAATGAATGTTTGCGGTCTAAAGATACCACAGGGACGTTGTAACCGGAGTCCGGTGAGAAGGTGCAGTCCTTCATGATATGACGCTCAATGATGGGGGTGGCGTACTCTGGCTCTGGATAAGTGAGAGGCAGTGCATAGTCATTAGTCCTGAGAGGGCAGTCATAGTGGTTTTCATTTTCTTGGCCACTAAATGGGTCTTTATTCTCTGTGTCCATTGGCTTGAAGGTAGATCCTTTCCTTGTGACGGTGCCAGTGCCAATCATAAGGGACTGTTCATAATCTACATGAAAATAAAGGGAGACAATTTAACGTAATACTTTCTGGAGGCCGAGAAGATTGCTTAGCTTTAGTGACGGACTAAAAAGAGAATTTACACACTTGTGCTAATGTAATATGAACATTAATATTAAATCTGGTCCCAATGAAAATAAAGGAAATCATCTCTGAAATGAATTTTACATAAAGTATACGGTAATACAAAGTGCCACAATCACTTTTCTAGTTTTATCCACTTCCTATAGATGGCAGTGTTGTTCAAGAAAATAGAACACAAATATATGTGGATTTTCTGTTGCAGAAAGTGAGCTTAGATTATGGTATAACTTTTTGTTATACTATGTTTCTAGATGCTTATTTGCATCAATTCCTCACCGTTTTCATTAGTGCTGCTTATGGTCACTAAATGGGTTGTCCGGTAAAATAAAATTACATTCCATTGGGGCCAGCTTGGTCCAAAACAGAAAAAAAAAACAAAAAAAACCCCACTTATTTAGCTGTCCTCCACCACTGTTGGTCTTGAGCTCCCGATGATGTGCTCCTCTGGACTTTCAAGTCCCCGTCCCAACACGCTGGAGGCGTGAATGGATCACGAGCTTCTCATCTGTGTCAAGAGGGGAACCCAGAAGAGTAGAGGAAAGGATTGCCGGGAGCAACAGCTAGGTAAGTATTGTTTTCTTCCATTTTAGACCACCCTGGCCCGGCTGGAATATCCTTTTTTTTTTTCAAAATTTTTTACCCAAACAAACCCTTAGAACTCTCACGGTTTACTTCCAGAGGATGAAATCTGTCATGTCAAGAGATAAAAACATATGAGTAATCTGTGCAATCCTCACATGAGCATGACAGGTATTCCTCCTCTGGAAGTAAGGCCCCATTCAAACCACATTTTTACTGCTTGGTACATACACTATTTTCACATTTTTGTAAATACTGTATTATATCTTTTCATGGGACAATACTAAAGATATGACACTTACAATATAAAGTAGTCAGTGTACAGCTTGTATAACAAAATAACTTGTATGGCAAAATAACTCAACACAGCCATCAAAAATGATGGCAACAAAAATAAGTACACCTCTATGTGAAAATGGATAAATTGTGCCCAAAAGTGTCAATATTTTGTGTGGCCCCCATTATTTTCCAGCATTCTCTAGAGTTTCACAGGTTGCAGCCACTGGAATCTTCTCCCACTCCTCCATAATGACATCACAGAGCTGGGGGATGTTAGAGACTTTGTATTCTTCCACTTTCAGATTGCGGATGCTCCACAGATGCTCAATAGGGTTTAGGTCTGGAGACCTGCTTGGCCAGTCCAACACCTTTACCCTCACTTTCTTTAGCAAGGCAGAGGTCGTCTTGGAGGTGTGTTTGGGGTTGTTTTCATGTTGGAATACTGCCTTGCGGCACAGTTTCTAAAGGGAGAGGATCATGCTCTGCTTCAGTATGTCACAGCACATGTTGGCATTCATGGTTCCCTCAATAAACTGTAGCTCCCCTCAGCCAGTGACACTCATGCAGCCCCAAACCACGATACTCCCACCACCTGGCACCACACACTTGATACCATCTGAACCAAATAAGTTTATCTTGGTCTCATCAGACTACAGGACATGGTTCCAGTAATTCATGAGCTTAGTGTTGTCTTCAGCATATTGTTTGCGGGCTTTCTTGTGCATCATCTTTATAAGAGGCTTCCTTCTGGGACGACAGCTATAGAGACCAATTTGAGTAAGTGTGCGGTGTACGGTCTGAGCACTGACAGGCTGATCCCCCACCTCTATGACCTCTGCAGCAATGCTGGCAGCACTCATGTCTATTTTGAAAAGACAATCTCTGGATATAACGCCGAGCATGTGCACTCAACTTCTTTGGTCTCTGAGTGCAATCTGTCTTGTTAAACCACTGTATGGTCTTGGTCACCATGCTGCAGCTCAGTTTCACTGTGTTGGCAATCTTCTTATAGCCTAGGCCATGGGTCTTCAAACTGCGGCCCTCCAGATGTTAGGAAACTACAACTCCCATCATGCCCACTGTTATAGATTATATAAATGCATGATGGGAGTTGTAGTTTCCTAACAGCTGGAGGGCCGCAGTTTGAAGACCCAGGGCCTAGGCCATCTTTATGTAGCAACAATTCTATTTCAGATCCTCAGTTATTTGCCATGAAGTGCCATGTTGAGCTTCCAGTGACCAGTATGAGAGTGTTTGACAGTGATAACACCAAATTTAACACACCTGCTCCCTGTTCACACCTGAGACCTTGTAACACTAAGAAGTCACATGATACCGTGGTGGGAAAATGGCAAATTGGGAACAAATTGTCCATTTTCCACTTATGGGTGTAGTCACTTTTGTTGCCTGTGGTTTAGACATTGATGGCTGTGTGTTGAGTTATTTGAGGACACACCAAATTTAAACTGTTATACAAGCTGTACACTGACTACTTCACTTTGTATCAAAGTGTTATATTTTCAGTGATGTCTAATGAAAAGGTATAATACAATATTTACAAAAATATGTACTCACTTTTGAGAGATACTGTACAAAGGGGTGCTCCCATCTCAGATGTCACACCTCTGGTACCTACACCTACCCTGAAAACAGACCCCCAATCCTTTCTGTGATGAATGGAGAGGAGGTCACACGTGTGTAGTATAGTTCAGCTGTACTTGTAACTCCCACATTCTCAAGCATGTGCGGCCTCCTCTGTGCTGCACAGAAACTTTCCGTGTCCCACTCTCAAGAATGGTGCAGGTCCCAGAGGTGGTGCCCACACCCATCGTATATTTATGCCATAATGTCCGAGATGGGAACACCCCTTTAATGACAGCAAGCAAAGATCTTGAAAGTGATACTGATACTACACAGTAAATTTACAAATATTCCATTAACATTATAGGAGATGATCTAGCGGTGTCTGAGGGGGAAGTAATAAACAAGTTAAGTTTATCACAGTCAATATTAGATGTGCCATAAATAAATCGATACCCTGATTGTACAAATAGCCAGAAGAGAGGAGTGCAGCTTCAAGGGGAACCCCAACTTAACGATAAACATAGATTGCAATATAGCAATGCCTTTTAAATGTGCCAGAAAACTTTCCATGAGTACTTTCACAACGCTTTTCATAACTTCCATTCTTTGTGGCTCTCCCCCCTTTGCCATGAATAAAACTGTACCATTCTCTGGATGAGTGGCAAGGCCACCAAAATGCCTGTGTTTTATATCAAGTCACAAAACACTTTTCTTGGAAAACTACTGTAATCAACCCCGATGGACAGCAAAAACTATAGAAGAAAAAGAACTATACTACTGTAATTACTAATGACCTGCAATGTATAATTATCCCAGTGTAACAATGAAAGCAGTCATCATACAGATATCATCAACCAGGATAACTGTGGCGAGAACCTCCTTTTTCATTTAAAGGGGTAGTCTCACTACAAGGATTGCTTTTTATGTAAAAGATCTTGTAAAAACAAGTCACTTAGCAATATGTGTCCATTAACAGTGTCCTACCTATTCCTAGATATCCCCTCTTGTATGGGCTGATTCAGCTCCTCAGGTCGCTATAGCTACAGACCTGTTTGATCTCTCCCGATGGGCTGCCAGCACTGGTTGCTATAGCTACAGACCTGGCTTCTACTGCAGCCTAGTGGAAGCCAGTAAACCTTCCGCTGGATTCAAAGTGAAACCAAGAAAACAGTACTGAGGTAAGATGAATCAATGTAGTGAGACAACAATGTGACTACTTTTTGTAATTCATTACAGTAAGGTACAGTAAAGAAATTAGATAACACATATCCCTAATGCAGAATCGCCTGAACTTCATACAGGACCCTCCAGCCACTGTGCAGACTAAGCCTGTAACATGGGTGAAGGCCGCATACTAGGTTCAGAAGGAGCTGTAAGGTGTAAGTATGTGGGGTGTGGATTTCATGCCCAGGCATATTAAGTATGCTAAACTTCCAGAGCCGTACAGGTGGGAGGAGAAAGCAAGGAAAATATGCAGTAACACTTGTTTCTTACCTTCCGTGTCGCACTTGACAAGGTCAAATTTCTGCAGAATATCCTTGTCATTCGTGTAACTGATAGTAAACTCTGTGGACTGCTGCCTCATGAATGGCTGTTCAAGATGTTTCCAGCACCCTGCACGAGAGACCAGGTCTATATTATACAGGCCATTAGATACACCTAAATGTAAAGCTTCGAGTAATCCTTACTCACCACCGTTATGATCTTCAGCCTTATAAGTCTCTGTTTTCAGTCGTTTTCTGCAACAGAGAACAAGTTTCACTCATTCATTAGCACAGAAGTACTGGATGAGCTCTTTATCTGTCATTGTTGGTCCATTTATAAAAAAAAAAACTATCAATAGACTACATAGAATTTAAATTACAATGTCACTTGTGTCAGGCTGTCTGACTAGTCCTAGGAAATTAAAGCAAGGCAGCAATTCAATATGATGCTCCAAAACACACACAAAAAACGAACTACATACCTTTTATGTATGCAGACACAGATGACCGCTACAGATACACACACCACCAATGCCAGCGTTATAAAAATTGCAATCAGTTTCCAACCTATAACAAAAAGCAGAGAGTATTAGTTATGAAACTAACATGAAAAAATATATCACCACAGCTTGAGATGGAGAATGGCATGGTGCGACTGCTGCCAAGCTTTTGGCTCTTCTCACATGTCCGTTTTATTAAATACTTGATCCAAAGATTTATTCTGATTGCCACACTGGAAGTTGGGAAGGAATTTTTCTCTAGTATGAGGCAATTGGCATCTACCTCATAGGGTTTTTTGCCTTCCTCTGGGTCAATTCCGTAGATTAGACTTGATAGACCAGTGTCTTTTCTACTTTAACAACTATATAACATTAAAAAGTGTGTGTTATTTATCTTAGCCCCATTAGGTTTGCTTTAACTTTAAAGTGAACCGATCAGGTGATTGTTGCTACCCTATCTTCCAGCAGGATGTTATAGAGGGAGAGAGAAGAAGCTCTGTGATATAGGTTTGTATGATTCGGAGCAAAATTTTTAAGTAAAAAGCAGAGTAAATCTTAAAAATGAAAGTCCTGCTTACCCCACCCACACAGAGTGATTGACTATTTGCTCTATATACTAACACAGGGAAAGCGGTCAGTCACTACTGGAATTCCACTGTCTCCAATAGACCAGTCGGGATCGACTTTGCTTTTTACTCAGAAATCCTGCTCCAAATCATATAACCCTATGTATCACAGAGCTCAGCTCCTCTCCCTCTATCATATAACCCTATGTATCACAGAGCTCAGCTTCTCTCCCTCTATCATATAACCCTATGTATCACAGAGCTCAGCTCTCTCCTCTATCATTTAACCATGTATCACAAGCTCAGCTATCTCTCCCTCTATATTAACCCTATTGAATCACAGAGCTCAGTTCTCTCCTTTCATATAAACCTATGTATCAAAAGAGCTCAGTTTCTCCCTCATCATATAACTATAGACACATAATCAGCTTCTCTCCTCGATCATTAGCCCTTGATATCACAGAAGTAGCTTCTCTCCCTCTATCATATAACCCTATATGTCACAGAGCTCAGCTTCTCTCCTCTATCATAACTAGTTCTCAGATATGGTAGCTGGTCGTGAAGGGGGTATTCAGCTTGCTCAGGAACTGGTTAAACTTTGAATTAATACACAAATTCAGAATAAATACCAAAATCATTTTCTTCAGAGGGAACGGGCTCAGTAATGTTCTTCTCTTCCTTTACAATATTTTTCCGGTTCTTTTCATTTGGTTTCTTCCACATGGGATGGGTGGATGAATTGTGAGCTGACAAAATAAAAACAAGATGAATGATTAAGAAATGTTCTACTAATTCATCGAGGTGTGCGGCACACTACCGAAAAGGATTTTTTTGACGATGAACGTTACTGATTCATTCACAACATAGAGCAGAATAGCATGGCTCCAGAGAGGTTTACTTCTGTAACTTGTAACTAAATGACTTTTGGTTGGCCCATGCACAAGGCAGAGTCTAGTGTGTAAAGCCTGTACAGCTCTTTAGTACAGAGTCATACAGCCTCCATGTGCTACCTTATGCATAGAGGTATTGTCCCCTAGAAGCAATATTTCTTTAAGACAATACCTCAAAATGCGACCATTTGTGTGATACATAACTGAAAAACCATGTATACCTCGGTACAAAATCAGTAGCCTACAGAGGTAATATGTAGCTCTATGGAAGGGATACTGCATAATGTGCCACTATTAAAGGTTACATAATAGTGGAACATTATATTATTTGGCAAATAAAAAAAACAGTGTATACATTACAATAAAAAAATATGCAGCCTCATATCAGGTTAAAGACGACTTGTGGCCATTCCTCACACATCTGTTTTACCAAAATTGGATTTTTGTACTTGCCGTAAAATCCTTTTCTTGTCCGATTCATTGGGGGACACAGCACCTTGGGTATAGGCCCTTGCCTTTGGAGGCGGACACTAGACGGACCAAATGTGTTGGGCCCGTCCCAGGGGCCTATATCCCTCCTGCTGATGTCAGGCTGATCAAAAGCCGTGGCAGAGAAGAGGAACCAAAGAAAAACACTGATTCCATGAAGAAAAAGTGTGGAAGGGACCCGTGTTCCCCAATGAATCGGACTAGATATTGATTTTACGGTAAGTACAAAATTCCATTGTTCTCGCCAATGTCATTGGGGTTCACAGCACCTTGGGATGTCCAAGAGCAATCCAAGACTGTGGGAGACAAAAGAGGTAACAACTAAAAAATTCATCAGCAGTGGTAAGCATTAGCACACTGCTGCCTGAAGCACCTGATGGCCGAGGCTTGCATTAGCTGAGGCCAAGGATATGGACCTGGTAGAACTTAGAAAAAAAAATATGGACCGAAGCCCAGGTGGCAGCTTTGCACACCAGTAAAGATGAAGCTTGATGCCGAACCGTCCAGGAGGCACCAACCGCTCGTTTGGCATGAGCAGTGACCCGAAACGGAAGGGGCTCCCCCCTAGGCCGATAGGCTTCCGAAATTGCAGACCGAATGCAGCTGGCAATGGTGGTTTTAGAGACGTGGTCAGGGCCCTCCGGAATGACAGAGGGCTTCAGAGAGCCTAAAGGATTCCGTAACAGAGAGGTAGATCCGAACGGCCCTGACCATGTCTAAATAATGAAACGTTTGCTCTCGAGGATGAGAGTGCGAGGGGCAAAAAGAGGGCGGAACTATATCCTCATTAATATGAAACGATGAAACCACTTTAGAGAGAAACAAAGGAACAGGACGCAAAACAACCTTGTACTTATGCAGAACCAAGAAAGAGGACTTGCATGACAAAGCCGCCAGTTCAGACACTCAGCGAATGGAGGTAATGACCACCAGAAAGGCTACTTTCCATGAAAGTAAACGTAGGGAAACTTCCTGTAGTGGCTCAAAAGGTGAAGACTGCATGGCCTTCAAAACAAGATTTAAATCCCAAGGTTCGATAGGCCTACGAATGCGCGACCCCCTGCAAAAAGGTTTTATCCTGTTAGCGGGAAGCCAGCTTGCGCTGAAACAAAATTGAGAAAGCAGAAATTTGACCTCTCAAGGAGGCCTGACTGTAGAAAAGACAGCACCCTTGGAGTAGAACATACCAAGGGGTGAAATTTCTGGGCTTCAGCCCAGGCGAAAAAGGCCTTCAAAGATATCCGGGTGGACCGAGGCTTACGTTTCCGAATCATGGTCTGGATAACAGAATCCGACAAACCCCGAGATTTTAATATTGCGGTTTCCCTGCTAGAGAAGATCTGGATGCAACGGAAGGGGCCAGCGCATCTACTGCTAGAGCCAGGGGATCCCTGGTCCTGGACACGTAACTCAGGAGTTGGTGATTGAGGCGAGACGCAAACAGATCGACATCTGGCGTCCTCCACTTCTGGCAAAGGAGGCGAAAAACCTCCAGTAGAAGAGTCCACTCCCCGGAATCAACTGAGATGATCGGCCAACCAGTTCTCCACCCCTAGAATGAAAATCGCCGACAAAGCCGGCACTGACCGCTCTGTCCAGCGAAGAATCCTCGCAGCTTTCCGAGGGACCAGTGTGAGAGCACTAGGAAAATGGCCCGGAGCTCCAAAACATTGATCTGAAGACCAAATTCCTTAAGGGACAAGTGACCCCGAGTTGTCCTTGGAAAGGGACATGGCTGCAGGGTGCGTGGGGCAGGGATAGATGGCCCAAAGCAAGCCAACTTACCACCCCAAGGTGCTGTGTCCTCCATGGAAGCCAGGAGATGCAGCAAGCAGCCAGGACACCGAAAGCCGGAAAATGCTGATTAGGCTCCGCCCCCAACACTGGAGGTCCTGCCCCATACTGGGATTGGACCGGATCCGTTTGGGGCTGCCCCCTGGGCAGTACAAGCCCGGGAGAGGGCGCAGCCGGGGGCTACATTTGAATGCGCAGCCCGTGGCTTGCCCGCCGGAATGCCACAGAAGCAGGTAAGGAGCACCCGCAACCCCTGGGAGGCCCATCCTACCCCCAGCAGCCAATGCCAACCCAGACGTGCGGTACCGCGGCATGGTTGCTCAAACTGCCTAGCACCAGCCATGGTTAAGTGGGGGAAAGTGTCCCCGCCTCTGGGGAGCCCAACACGACCGGGGAAAACGTTGCTTGGGGGGCCAAATGCTTGCCCGAACGCCGACACAGCAGGCCAACATGCCCGCTGCTTAGTGCTGGCTACGGGTAAGCAGGGAAACGTGCTCACGCCCCTGGGAAGCCCCCCAAGACCGAGAAAAGGGACGACGCTTGAGGGCTGTAGGAAAACGGAATTCCCGTGGCCCTCCAAACCCATAAAAGGAAACGGAAAACCCCCGACTACCCCCAAAGGAAGTCGGGGTGCTCACATATCCGAAGTCTTTGGGTGTCACGGAATTATCCCTTCGGTATCATGCATGCGGGGGTGAGGCTACCGGAATTCATAAAAAGGCCGTGGAGGCGGCAGGTTGGGACGGGTGAGCGGTGAAAAGGAAAGCTTAAAAACTGACTGGCTTCCTGACGTCCTCAGGGGGGACAACGTCACGGTAAAATTACGCGCTGATGATCCGCCTGATAGGTGAGAGCCAGAGGGTCGATCACCATTCCAACAGGTGAAAGCCAGGTGCTCAATCACCTTCTGCAAAGAAACAAAATAAATAACAAAACACTGCAGAGCATAGTCTGCCTCCTGATGACACTAGGCTGAAAACTAATCATCCTGGCATCAGCAGGAGAGATATAGGCCATTGGGGCGGACCCAACACGTTGGGTCCGTCTAGTGTCAGCCACCTAGGGTAAGGGCCTATACCAAAGATTCTGTGCCCCCCGATGACATTGGCGAGAAATACTAGTGTTCTCTCTGATATAACCAATCTGTAGAACCTTTCCTTAGATTTGTATGTTGTATGATTTCCCCTGCTATTCCTCCTAGAAATGTATTACCAATCTGTAAGCTGGGTGTTACCATTATGAAATAACAGAGGAATAGCACAATACAGAATTATAAGAGAAGTAGCTCCAGAATTGTTATTTCACAAGGAACACACAAATTTACTAAATAGACATTTCAGAAGATCCTCTTTAATATGTAGACATAAATAAGTACAGAAACCTTTATACATACTCTGTGCAAGTGCACATCCCATTAGTTCCACCTTCAGAGCTATTCTTTGGTTCCAGGTCCGTGGTATTATCCGAAGAACCCGAGCCACAACTGGTGGAATAAAGTTATTGCGAGTATGATCCTGAAAGTTTGAGTTACCTTCCAACACCTAAAAATATACAATTAAACATGAAAAATACAGTATGCCGACAAATATTCTTCAATAAGTAATAAATTATTTAATAATACACTAAAATATGTATTGAATAACAATTGTAGCTATACAATCATTATATCAAGAGCTGATGCTTCAGGAAAATTAGGATCCAAATAGAAAATTAGAAAAGTCCAGCACCAGCTTGTATCGCTCTCTATTGAAATAATTATGCTTACTTGCCAGTGCATGTTTGGAGAGGCTAAAAGGCCATCATTGCCAGCTGACCGTGTGTTTGGTCACCTTTAGATTTGCTAGAGCACCGTTGGCTACACATAAGTAACAAAAAACAGTCGGAAAAAAACACTCAAAGGGAATGCCCCATAAGGTGTTATTCCTGGACCAACCTGAGGCCTTTGTCAGCCCAATGACTGGAATGCTAGACCAAACTATGGGAACCTCCTTTCTTTGTTAGCACTGTAATCAATATTAATTGGTGAAGCTAACAGTTGGGAGCATGAGATTTCCCCAGTCCCACCACTAATGTAAGCATGCAGCTGGCCATTTTGTTGGGTGATCAGGCACTGCAGACGTGATCACCCCAAAAGTTTTGGCTCAGAACAGAGAGCCGGTCGCGCTTGCACACGACTCTCCATTCTGTACTATGAGAGTCCTGAGTACAGTTGAACACAATGATCAACTGTACTCGAAACTCTCATAATACAGAATAGAGAGTCGTGTGCAAGCCTAAGTGGCTTCCTTTTCTGTGTCGAAACTTTTCAGGGAAAGTTTTCGAGATCCCACCTCTATCAGACTTTGATGGGACATCCTATTGACATGCCATCAAAATGTAAGTTGAGAACACATCTTTAAGGTGTTAAAAGGAGAAAGAGTGGGCAGATCAGTTTTTTAAGAAAGGAAAGTTCACCTTTTCTTCACTGCTCAGTGCTCCCTTGTAATTGCGCCATTTGGATCCATCCCGTTTATAGCTGATGATATAAGATTTCACGTAAAAGTTAAAGTTTGCCAATGTGGATCCTGTAGTTACAATACCTAGAACAAATTAGCAAGACAAGAGACTCTGAAAAGTTATTATTCAGGAAAAGGGGTTCGTGAACAAACTTCAGTAATCTAATAAATGGATAACAGCATTTACAAGGGTATTCACAATATAGCGTTTGATAGTATACTGCTAGGATATGCCATTAGAGACTACATTTTGTTTATTCTGTTCTATGGGAGTTTCGAGTACTGGTGAGCACAGTGTTCGTCTGTACTCTTAACTCTCGTAAAAGAGAATGGAGAGTAGTGCGCAAGCGTGACCGGCTCTCAATTCTGAGCCGGCACTTTCAGGGCCTGTTCCCAATATAGGTACGGGTCCCAATGGTGGGACCCCGTACCTATCAGACTTTGATGGTATATCCTAGAGAAATGCCATCAAACTCTATGGTGGGAACGCCCCTTTAAATTATCTACACCATATACATAGTTGTATCACATGTTGCAGAAGAATTTCAAAGATGCGGCTTGTATAGCTATACACAAGTATTTCTGTAAAAAAGTAATGATTTTTAACATGTAGGAAAACTGTGGCTAAATTATCTTCTCTATTATTCATTAATGTTTACTATCATTCTACAAATTATAATGGGATCCATCAAAGAGGTCAAAGTGCACCGTCACGTCACATTTTTTTTTTTTTTTTAGGTTTCTCCCAGAGATGAGATAACCAATCGCCTCATCCAACTATTAAACTGCTTGGCTGGGCTAAATGTGTGCCAATGGAAGGGGGTCAGTATTAGATCTTTATCTAGTTTGGTCTTTAGCTATCCAACTCTACCACAAATGATAGTAAAATCAGCTTTTTGGGGAAACAGTAAGGTACTTACCGGTTATTTTCCTTTTGTCTCCTAAATCAATTTCTAGCCATTCACGGTCAGACTTATGATCAGATGCCCAAGACACGCCTGGAAAGTTGAGCTGTGCCTTCTCAGGAGACCATTTTATAATTTCACTAGTCTCACTGCTCCACTCCCAGGAAGAGGTAGCTGAAAATGTGTCTGCGCCAGCATCTCCAGTAAGTGAAGTGCTGCAATCTAAAAAGGACAACAAGGGGTATTAGAATAAAGTTCTATCAGTACCATTTTGGGATACATGCAATTTCTCATTCTAATACCTTGGGGATGCAAAATTGACAGAGGCATGCCAAACAATACTGGCACAACTATCCTGAATAAACTGTAGATGTACATTTACCTCTAAGCAGGAGGATGAATCTAGGACGGTATAACAGAAGGGGAAGCCCTGAAGGCAGACTCAAAATGTGGAATTTGTGTAACCTTCACACATTGCCTCAACAAGCTAGAGATTTTACAGAACAGCTGCAGATACATTCTGACCTCGGATGACTGTTTTCTGAAAGTTCTTCACTTTCTTTTGCTAGACAAAACTAAATTACTGAATACATGCCAATGTCATACAAGTATATTTCAAACATACTACAACTACTGGCAAATATGTTATCACCACACTAAGAGGATGGTTCCTAATTTTTTGTTTTCACCACAACTATACAAAATCACAGATTGGACACAAACCAAATGTTAAACAGCTTAATATTCTGGTTTCATGAAACATACCTGAAACCAATAAAAGAAAATTATTTTAAAGTAATAATGTATCTTTTTTTTCCAGATTACAGTACAAAAAAAATATGGAATACCTATGGAATTTGCATTTCTAAAACAAATACTGGCAAGTCTGAAAATGCAAATCAGTCTCCAGTTAAAGAGGACCTATGACATCTCCTGACATGCCTGTTTTGGTAAGTACTTGTTCTTCCTGTAAAATAAAAATTCTGAAGCATCTTTTCTTATAACTGTGCTGTGCCTCTATTATTATTCTTCCTAAACTGTGTTACAGAGTCAGTTGAGTTACCATTCCAGATAGCAAAGGGCTGTGTCCTGCACACAATGACTTCCAGCACGGATTGGACAAGGTCAGATTGATTGAAAAACAGCGTGTGAACATACCCTTAGGGGTATTTTCTGCAGTTGTTCAATACGAAAAATGGATTAAAAAAATGCTGCGTAAAACGCGTCCACGTGCATTTTCTGTGCAGCAGTGTCTGCTGAGTAAAACAGATCAAGAATTGGCTTGTCAATTCTTTGAACGGATCAGAAAGACGCATGTAAAAGACGTATCGGCGGTCACTCATCTGAACGTTGATGCGTGTTTTACATTGAAAGTAATGTAAATCACACTGCACATTGTTAGATGCATGTTTGGGTCTGTTTTGGGTCCGAAACATGGATCTAAACATGCATCTAAACACGCCGTGTGAACATACCCTAACTAGTAACAACCAGCTGACAGATTCATTAATACATTTCTAGAAGGAATAACAGAAGAACAGATATAAGAGCAGATATTTCAGAAATTTTATTTCTCAGGGAATATAAGAATGTACTAAAAAGGCATGCATTGGCACAGGACCACCCTTAGGGAGAGTGCTTGCAGACCTTATTAAACTTTTGGACTAAGTAAATAGGGGGGAAAAAAAGCAAAAAAACAGGCCTATAAATGAGAACTGTCAAATGAAACAATAGAAAAGATTAAAAGATTCTTTACAATGGAAATCCAACAAAGTAAGATAAAAGATGGTTGTTTCTAATCAGTTCCAAGAGTACAGGAATAGTGGATATAAATTCGAATTTTTGTACCGATTCATTGGGCGGGTGGGGGTGACAGCACCTTGGGTATAGGCCCTTGCACTAGGAGGCTGACACTAGGCAGGACCTAACATGTTGGCTCCGCCCAACGGACTATATGGCTCCTGACAACAGGCTAATCAGCTGGTACAAAAGCTGTAGTAAAGGAGATAAACCACCAACCGATTGTGAGGAGAAAACACTAGATGGGAATCTGAAAAAGATAATACAAAGAGGGAGGGACCTGCGTCCCCCAATGATTTAGATGAGAAAAAGATTTTACGGTAAGTACAAAAGTCTGAATATCATTGGGGTCACAGCACCTTGCAATGTCCAAAAGGGTGGGTAAAAAATTCGAAGAAATATATATATATGCACTGACTCCCAGGTCACAACCTCGCAGACCTGGGAAGCCGAAGCCTGAGGCCACAGAACCCAAGAAGCATCAACCGTTGAGTGGAAAGAACGATGCCCTTGGACCATAGACTTCCGAACTTTCAGACTGAATGCCATTGGGAATGGTGGCCTTACAGGACACCGATCTCTACGCGGACCCTCTGGAACAACCAAAATGGGATTGGAATGTCAACCATTCAGTGGCGGTGAAGATTCGAACGGCCCCGACAACGTCTCAACAAATTAGAGACCCCTCCTGAGGACGTGAGGGTGAAGGGCAAAGCAAAGGGCAGCACTCTGTGCTCATTAAGGTGGCCTGGTTATACCACCTTTGGAAAATAACTACAATGGCATTCAAACAAGACCCAAGATCCACTGCTGGATCAAGCTACGATCAGATGGAGTGGAACAAGCGACCACCCTACAAAAGAAGTCTTGACCCGAGGTGTGTTTCAAAACGCACCGAGTGCAGGAATCTGATCCTCCACAGAGAATGTAAAATAGGCCATATTCCAGACCCAATGGAAAGTACTCGCGCGGTAGACAAAACCCCCAGTAGAGCAGGATTTCCGGTATTAAAGCAAATGTGGCAGGATGCGCTTGCAAACCTGAAGTATGGTCTGATCCACAGAACCTGCACAGCTTGGGCGGTTAAGAAATTATGGCTCCGATCTCCATGCCGAAAAGACAAAGCTGAGGCAGAGTGGAGTGTCAAGTTTGGCTGGCATCCTTGTGCTCGAGTCATTTCAACACTCAATGAAAGGAGGGAGAAAAGGGAGGTCCAAAGGGTGAATTAATGAAAGAACTAAAGCATCTATAGGCCAAGCCAACCCGCATGGACCTTGAATTCCAAATTCGGGAGCAGATGAAGGAGATGGGAAACAGAAGAGTCCCTTCTCCAGCCGAGCTGTTGAACCCACCCACCCATCTCGGCAGAAGAGGCCATTGCCAGGGTTCCACCAACGTCCGGCTGAGGAAATTGACTATCCAGTTCTACTTCTTTGGAATGAGAATTGCTGACCATGATGGAACCCCGTGTTCACCCAGCAGACAAACCACGAGGCCGTCGGGAAGACTGAGGCTTGGCGCCTCAGTGGCCATACGATATGCTACCACAGTGGTATTACTGGGCTGAACACGAACCGGGTGACCCTCAGGAATGGGAAACCATGAGTTCCCCAGAAATAGTGCAGTAGAACCCAGCCCCAGCTGCGGTCGACACGAACTTGGGATGGAAGTAGAGACTCCCTGTCCAGGGAGCCTCCCCGATGAGCAGAAATATCCGCTGATGGACGAAACACTTAGACTGCATGTGTGCCAAGGACCATGCCCAGGTACCACCTGGAAAGGCCATGGACCAGGATGACCTAAATATAATTGAACCTCCGAAAGCCGGCAGACTTAGGCTATGTTCACCCGGGGCAATTACGCTGTGTGGACGGGGGCGGGGCGGGAGCGGGGGACTGAGCAGGGGGCCGGCACTTCGCCGGCCCATTGACTTGAATTGCGCGCGGCACGTATTTGCGGCTAGAAATTCACATGTCAATTATCTCCCTGCCCGGCGGCTTCGCCGGGCGGGGAGAGGAGACGTAATCCATAGTTCTCTATGAGAACTGAATTACCGTAATGAATGGGCCGTTTTCGGCCCGTAATTGGCGCACTTCGGTGCGTAATTATGGACCGAAATACGGCCCATTTTAAGCCGTGTGAACATGCCTTTAAGCAACACCAGGACCAGGTGAGCCTTGTGAACGCAGACCCCCAGGGAACAGCCGCCAATAACAGGCCATGGCTGTGACCCCGATGCACATAGACCTTGATACTGGCCACATACCCACGAAAGACAGTTGTGATGCCCAAACTTAAAAGTGCATTGGGCAGAAAACCCAAGCCTCCCGGAAGACAATGCCCGGTTGGGCAGTGTAAAGCCCATCAGATAGAAACAGAAGAAGCAGAGACCAGGACATAGAGAGTCCTTTTACGACATCTTCAGGCGTTGCGGCACCACCCCTTCGGTACCACGCACCTGGAGGTGGGGCTACCGTGATAGAATGAACCCTTAGAAGTTAATAGAGTAGGACTACACTTGTGGCCGTCCTCCCTTTCTGTAACACGGCTGGGTTAGAAATTGTTGTGAGACAACCCTTCATGGGAACAACCCTTTAAATGTATACATTTACACAATTAATTCGACTTCGCATCCTAAGTACAGGAGTTCTACTCCCCAAAGTCTGAAAAATCGGCTACAATTCCAAGCCTAATGAACATATTAGAACGAAATTTGTCAAAACATATGTTATTCAGAGTCAGGAACCCCTCATAATAGGTCCTGGAAGTATCCTCCGTTTGCAGTAAATACACATAAGACGGACGATCTGTCACCATGACCCTGAGCATATTGAATAGGACAATGGGGAGAATTATATAATCAAACAAATCCAAGCCATAATCTATGTTTTACATAACTAAGTTATGAGATTATGGCCAAGGAACACAGCCAAACCTCGTCTCGTTCGCAAGAATTTTCGATTTTAGTGAGCCACAGAAATGTAAAATAAGCCAAAATTATGAATCTGTCATTCATATTTGGTATTCCTAGTTTGGTAAATTTATACTTTGAAACTTGGAAGTCATGATATCTGGCTAAGAGACTCCTAGCCAGGGGTTATGACGGAAGCTGGAAATTATGACTTTCTTAGTATCCCCTGCAAGTAAATTAGCCATCCCCTCTGTGGCCTAAGCAGGAGGAGGGGCTGAAGAGGTTTTGGAGTTTCCATAAAACACCTTGGGGTGTCACATACAGTCGTCAGATGCAGGATTGACCACTAAAAGTAGGTATGTCAGTTTATCTTCAATACTGCACTCCGCAGTGGGACTCTTTTGTACCGATCAAACAAGTTAATGGGGCCGGCAGGCTTCCCGCCCTCTGCGCCGCTGGAGTACGTGTGTATTAGCGTGAACTCCCGAAAGACACGATTTACTGCACGCGCCGCAATACATCGTGTGAACATAACATTAGTGTGGATATAGAGCATGTCAGTTTCTATTGCAAATTCACTGTGGATTTTGCACAAAATGGTAAATGGGGTAAAATCCACACGATCTGCTGCAGATTTTTACCTACGGGTTTTCTGCGAAAAAACTTCCACAGCAAATGTGTTCTGCGTGCATATATCCTTAGTCTGTATGGTACAGGCATGGCAGACTGTCCACCATTAATGTGAAATCTGACCCCTAATTAACACAATACACAAGTTCACACATACACATGCAGATGTTTACAGTGCATTATTCTTACCAAGACTGTTAAACACAAATCTCCGATCTGAAAGTGAGCCACTAGGAGAAAAACAAAGGGGGGAAAGCGATTAGTAGCAGCTAGACAAAGCATTCTTTCACAAGGCGGGTAATCTCATTATCTGACAGAGGTACAAAGTGCTGCTCCTATCAGTGTCTCCACCACAGATGACAGATGATCATTGAACAAGGCTTTTCTTTAGTTTCAGAGGCCTTTGCCCTGTGTATGTTTGTGTAGAGTCTTCACAGTGTCACGGATCATTGCCATGTTTATTCAGTTTTTAGGAGTAGCATTTAAAGTGCCATCTTCTGGGGATTTAACAGCTGTGCCCAAGCCTGAGTCTTCAGAGATTGGGGTCATACCAATATGCTGTTAAGTCAAGTGTCAGGATGAAGAAAACTCTGCTTTGTACCAAAAATAGCATATACAGCTTATTTTTTTAATGAGAACAGTGCATTGTCCAATATCCTGTTGTGGGCTGAGCCGAGTTGTGGCAGGTGACAAACTCTGCTCAGCTCTTTATCAGAAAGGAACTGCATATGACCTTTACAACAGTACAGTATTAACAGACACAGCATAATGGCCCGCATTAACCAAAACTTTCTAGCAGTAAGACTGTCCTTGTTGCTCACTGCAAACCGAGCTCAGTTTTCACTTTTTCAAAGTAAATTAAAAAAATGAAAGCTGAGCTCCATTTGGTTTCTATGAGCAATAGAGAGTTTTGTTGTTAGGGGATGTTGACACGGACGCATTGTATCCTCGTTGAAAATTCCGGACTGTCCAAGGCGGATTTCTCTGCTTCAGTACCAGCCGAAAAATACTTAGGTAAAAATCTGCATTGAATGGGGATGCTGATTTTACATGACTGTCAATGGGAAATGTTGAAGTATTTGGTGCGCAACACACTCCAAAATAAGCATCCAAAAATGCAGTGTGAACATAGCCATACTTTATAAATTGAGGCCCTTTCGGACAGACTAACATTTAGACAGTGTAAACTTAGACTAGACGGTCTTAAAATGCACCACATGTATCAGTGTTGATAATTCTGAGACATGCCTAGTCTGAGTTTATTCTTCTATTAATTGGTTTACTTTATGCCACTAATTGCACCAAGGTTGGTACGTTTTCTTTGGTGCACGACATTGCACCCTTAGCTATGCCCCCTCCTGTGGAGCCAGACCCTTTAGCCGACACAAGCATATAAGTATCTATAAACAGTCTAAAACACATAATAAATGTGGTGTTAAGTGTATATGCTATTATATTTGGTGCCAGTTGTGGCAAAATTCTGGGGCAATTGTCTTAAAGGGGTTGTCCACTTTGTATTGAAATCAGGCCATCAACTCCTGGGGCTCCAGTAAAATAATGTAAAAAAACCTAAAACACTCACCTTCCCCAAGTTCTTGGTTCCAGTGATGCGTCTCCCCACTCTTCTGTTGACACGCAGTCACTTATGAATGGGGATGTCATCACTGTAGCCACTGATTTGCTGCAGCGGCCACGTGCCACTAATTTACATCATCTGAAGTGAACAGCTCTGAACGGTGATGTAAATGATAGGCACTTGACATCCCTATTCGGAAGTGAGGGCACAGAAAACTGGGGAGACGCATCGCTGGAACCAGGGACTGGAGGAAGGCGAGTAGAAGTTTTTTTTTTAGTTTTTTTTTATCTTACTGGTGTCCCAAAAGCTGATGGTATGATTTTGTTATGACGTGAACAACCCCTTTAATAAGTATCCCAATGTGTCTACAATGAAGCATTAGTAAACAATGACACCACGCAAGCCAAACAGTGATTACTGTACTAAAACTGTAAATATTTATGGCCAGAAGCAGTGTGAACACAACCACAATCTAGAGATCGGAGAATAGAAGGAATTCTAGCCTGTGAAGACATAGCAAGAGCCCTGCCTTTGCCACTTGAACTGTATTTAACTCGCTTTATTCAGATAATGCTTTAGCTTTTAACCCCTAACAATGCCTATTATGAGTCTATGAAAGAAGACACTATTATGAGCCTACACACAAGAAGGGGACTGCTAATTACATTAGCCGGAGTGTCAAGGTCACGTCTGCACAGTAAGGATGACATTAATAAGTTTGCTATATCATTAGAACTCACACATATGGACTAGCTGCACATTACCATGTCATGGAAATTAATCTAAAACTCTGACTTGAAAGACATGAAGAATGAAGTATATCCACAATGAGAACAGCTGACAAATCGTTTTGATACAAGTCAGCTTGTACACAGTTCAGCTTAAGCTACATGACATATATATTAGAAAGCAAAGTTAGGTCTGCTTCATAAATAATTTACAGTCATATGAAAAAGTTTGGGCACCCCTATTAATCTTAATCATTTTTAGTTCTAAATATTTGGGTGTTTGCAACAGCCATTTCAATTTGATATATCTAATAACTGATGGACACAGTAATTTTTCCCGGATTGAAATGAGGTTTATTTATAACACAAAATGTGCAATAGCATTAAACCCAAAAATTTGACCGGTGCAAAAGTATGGGCACCCCAACAGTAAAGTGACATTAATATTTAGTAGATCCTCCTTTTGCAAAAATAACAGCTCTAGTCGCATTCTGTAGCTTTTAATCAGATTTTGGATGAAGGTATTTTTGACCATTCCTTTTACAAAACAATTAAAGTTAAGATAAGTTTTATGGTCGCCGAGCATGGACAGCCCGCTTCAAAGTATCCCACATATGTTCAATGATATACAGGTCTGGGACTTGGGATGGCCATTCCAGAACATTGTAATTGTTCCTCTGCATGAATGCTGAGTAGATTTGGAGCTGTGTTTGGGATCATTGTCTTGCTGAAATATCCATCCCCGGCGTAACTTCAAATTCATCACTGATTCTTGTACATTATTCTGAAGAATCTGCTGATACTGAGTTGAATCCATGCGACCCTCAACTTTAACAAGATTCCCGGTGCCGGCATTGGCCACACAGCCCAAAGCATGATGGAACCTCCACCAAATTTTACAGTGGGTAGCAAGTGTTTTTCTTGGAATGCTGTGTTTTTGGGACGCCATGCATAACACCTTTTTGTATGACCAAACAACTCAATCTTTGTTTCATCAGTCCACAGGACCTTCTTCCAAAATGAAGCTGGCTTGTCCAAATGTGCTTTTGCGACTCTGTTTGTGGCGTGCTTTCAGAAACGGCTTCTTTCGCATCACTCTCCCATACAGCTTCTCCTTGTGCAAAGTGTGCTGTATTGTTGACCGATGATGCTGCAGCTCTTTGGAGGTGGTCTGTGGATTGTCCTTGACTGTTCTCACCATTCTTCTTCTCTGCCTTTCTGATATTTTTCTTGGCCTGCCACTTCTGGGCTTAACAAGAACTGTCTCTGTGGTCTTCCATTTCCTTACTATGTTCCTCACAGTGGAAACTGACAGGTTAAATCTCTGAGACAACTTTTTGTATCCTTCCCCTGAACAACTATGTTGAACAATCTTTGTTTTCAGATCATTTGAGAGTTGTTTTGAGGAGCCCATGATGCCACTCTTCACAGGAGATTCAAATAGGAGAACAACTTGCAATTGGCCACCTTAAATACCTTTTCTCATCATTGGATGCACCTGGCTATGAAGTTCAAAGCTCAGGTAAAAACCAATGTTGTGCTTCAGAAAGTCAGTAAAAAGTAGTTAGGAATATTCAAATCAATAAAATGATAAGGGTACCCAATTTTTGCACCAGTCAAAATTTGGTTTAATGCATATTGCACATTTTGTGTTAGTAAAAATAAAACTCATTTCAATCCGGAAATATTACTGTGTCCATCAGTTATTAGATATATCAAATTGAAATGGCTGTTGCAAACACCCAAATATTTAGAACTAAAAATGATTAAGATTAATAGGGGTGCCCAAACTTTTTCATATGACTGTATCTCTGTATTTTAAAATGGAATTTAAGCTTTTTGAGACATTTGAAGACATGTTTTTGTGAAGGGAAAAAAGAAAAAACACAACCAAGATGCCACTGACTCTAAACTACAAATAAAAGACATAAAATAAAATGCTTTGTATGCACACTTTACAATTTTTTACTATCGTTTTTAAAAGTAAAAAACTGGCCCACAGTGTTTTAAACAAAAAAAAAAACCCTAAAAATGGGTCAATACACCTCCCTTTCGTTATTTTAGGTAAGGCAGAAACAGTAAAGTTTAGGACAATACCATTATCAACTTACTCCTTGGAAAAGATTCTTTGGCCGGAAACCACTGATCGATTTGGGCACCCCTTGTAATGAGTAAGTGTACTAAACCCCCAAGTTCTCCGCAAAAACCCCCCTGAACGCTGCTTTGCAAAGTAATGAAGTCTACAAAATAAAAATGGAAGAAAAGAGGTTTGGTCATTTGTGGCATGAAGTATCATTCATTAAATAGGTCCAATAAAAGTCCATTTCTAACATTCAGTTTCACGGTAAGCGTTAATACAAAACCTAAAAACAGCAAAAATAAATAAATATTTACATTAATAAATTAGTTAACGTAACACAAAAGGCAAAATGCTTGTTATTAGCCTAGGGGAGGTTATAAAAGGCATCTTACTAAAAACATAAGACTAAACAAAAAAAAGATCAAAGCAGATGAAAAAGGGCGGGGAAAAAACCTAATTTACCCACTTTTTCGAAATGTTAGTGCGGGTTTTTAAGGCGCAGCCGGGAAGGCTCAAAAGGTGTTTATAAACCCCGCCGGTTCTGGTAATAACCCGGAGGAAAACTAGACCATGCCACCCAAAGGTAGGGCCCTGGTGGAAAAGAGAGGCCAAAATTAATGATGTCAAAAAGTCAATTTTCAACATAGTTTAGCAGTACGTTTGCTTCAGCCATTCCCCGGGGTTTGGCTTTCTTGGGGTAAGCATAGAGCAGTGGGGGTTTTTTCCCCCGTTCCATGCAGGTTTTTCCCGGCATATTTTAAAAGGGCAGAAAGGGAAAGGGGTGGGTGTCGACTGCAACTCCGGTCTACCACTTGGGCTGGATTTGTTTACACTGGAGGAGGCCAGTGTCTGCTATACCATACCTACGTTGCACAAGGTGTTAGTGAGGGAACTACGCCTCTGTTCAGTAAGTGCTCAGACGAGCAGGATTTTGTTTACCATTATTTCTGTGCATGTTATTGCCATACGTTTTGGTTTTTCTGCAAATAATACGGAAGGAACCGTTTGCACCTTACTACTACCTCTGTCTTAATGCCTGGATTGGCATTGGAAACAATGGACTTGGATCGTTATCAAACCATACTACTACCGTACCTACTTTGTATATTTCAGTCTTTACTTAATTTTCATTGCTTGATCCCTAGCAGACTTCTGTATCATATAAAGTGGTAGGGAGCTACATGGCAGTCCATATTGGCAACAGCATACACAGATGTGCAGACACTATACAGAATTTCCTATGTTTAACTAACTTATGTGTTTGGGTCTCCGTTCAAAGCCTTCATCAGCAGTTTAGTCAGCATACAGAACTATTTTTTGTTATCAAAATGATGGACACATTGCTGTTAATTTATTATGGCAATATGTGCCACAATAATGGCATACATGCCTTACAACACATTTATTATGTGTTTTAAACAGTTTGCAGATAGTTTTTCACCCTTGTCCACCGAAGGGGGAGAGGAGGGAGGTGAACGTGGCAAAAGAGGAGTGATGTTATGACTTAGCACACGACGTTGTGTTTTAAGAAAATGCACCCAAATTTTGGTGCCAGCTAATAGGAAGTGTAAACTTAGACTAGACAGTCTGAACATGTGCCATATGCATCAACACTGATATTTCTGGTGCATTTAAGACTCACTAGTCTAAGTTTACACTAAATATTAAACAGCATTGATAAATCTGCCCAAACGACGGAACATCTGTAACCGTACCCCACCAGAGGTATGAAAATATAACGATTTTGCTAAGCATCATTAAAGGGGTTGTCTCACTACATTGATTCATCTTACCTCAGTCCTGTTTTCTTGGTTTCACTTTGAATTCAGGGGCGTGTTTACTGGTTTCTACTAGGCTGCAATAGAAGCCAGGTCTGTAGCTATAGAAAACCCGTGTGGGAGCCTTTTCATGAGGATTGAACAGGTCTGTAGCTTTTAGCGACCTGAGGAGCTGATGCAGCCCATACAGGAGGGGATATCTCAGAATAGGTAGGACACTGTTAATGGACATATATTGCAAAGTGACTTGTTTTTGCAAGATCTTTAACATAAGAAGCAATTCTTGTTGTGAGACAACCCCTTTAAATCTTACTACCTTTAGAAGATAATATCTTCTTCTATAAAACCACCAGTATTCTAAAAGCTGCCGAAGACACACAAAAAAAATTAAACTAGGCTTACAGCAAAAAAATCTAAAGTAACATTAGTTTCAAGCTAAAAAAGTACGGACACCCTTTTTTTCTACAGTGGTTGTTAGGCCACAAGGGGTAAAGCAAGTTAAAAATGAGAATTGACTTGCCGATTGAAAAATGTGTGCGCTTTAATAAAATCTTTTTTTTTACATTTCCTTCTCAGTTCAGCAATAGCTGCACTTTACTGCTAAGAAATGACCTTGCGTATAGGAATGAATGGTTGAACCTGTCCATCAGCCGCAAGGCGTTGTATAGGAATGTGTTTGTTGTGGAAAAGGCACTGACCTTGTCAGGGGGCTAACCCTGCCCATCTGTTGCAGAGGATGAGCTGGATTTACTCAGGCAGCCTGTCATCTGACCAGTGATGCACGAACACAAGCCCGGCTCCAGCACACAGATCTAGCTGCAGATGGACAGTTCGCTGAATCACTCGAGCGGCACAAAGCTGAATGAGCTGAATAGATTACTTTCAGCACATTAAAAACATCAAGCGTGCGGGAATGTGGCAATCTATTTTAGTGCACATGACGATATCAAGCTTTTGGCACATGCAAAATATGTATATTAGGCTTGTGAGCAAGTGTAATCAAGGCTTGCCTAATTTTGCAAATATGAGAACCACCTTAGAACAGGAAAATCGAAATTTTCTGACTGTATAAGCTACAAACTTCGGTGGCAGGGACACCAAAGAAATGCAAAAGGCTTCACTTCCTAACATAAAACATAAGCACAGCCCTGCCTGAAGTTCAAAGTGAATGTCCATCTTTGATCTTCATTTTACAGTTCACATATACAATAAATCTACATGAAAAGTAAAAGAGGACCTGTGACATCTCCTGACATGTCTGATTTAGTGAATACTTGTGTTCCCTGTGATAGAACCATTCTGGTGTATCTTCATTTCACTGTGTTGTGCTGCTCCCCTACTTCCTTTTTGAAATGTATAATTTAATATTGAATCTGTCAGCTGGGTGTTGCCATTCTAGTTGTGAAAGGTGCACGTCCCTGCACACACTAAGGCTAGGTTCACACGGTGTATTTGCAGGGTGTAATTACGCCCCGCAATTACGCCGTGTGGCCGGGGGCGGGGGGCTGGCACCTCACCGGCCCATAGACTTGTATTACCAGCGGCGCGTATACGCCGCTGGTAATTCACATGTCACTTATCTCCCCGCCCGGCGGATTCGCAGAGCAGGGGGGAGGAGACATAATCCATAGTTCTCTATGAGAACTGTACATTACCGTAATGACTGGGACGTTTTCAGCCCGTAATTTGCGCACTCCGGTGCGTAATTACGGACTGAAATACGTCCAGTTTTAAGCCGTGTGAACATGGCCTAACTCTGTCAGCACTGATTGGACAATGTCAGACTGTGCAGGGAAACACCCCCAGTTGGTAACTCCCAGCTGTCAGATTCAGTAATACATTTCTAGAAGAAATAACAGAGGAACAGCACAACACAAAGCAATAAAAAAAGATGTTCCAAAGTTGTTACGTCACAGGAAACACAAGGATTTACTAAACCAGGAGATCTATTAGGAGATGTCACAGATTCGCTTTGGGAAATATATATTGCTCTGCCTACCGTGTACTGATCCTGAGATATAATACATAATGCTGCTGCTTTTAAAGCCAAATTTTCTCTGCACTCCTAGTTGATCAGTGTTTGCATTCTACCAAGCACTGTGTGTAATAAAACACCATTATAGGTTTTTGGTTAAACCGCTGTGGCTGTGTCTTGACTCCTTCCACTGAAAGTCAGAAGATGTGACTGCCGCTCTGGACCATCGTACACCGACTTATAATTATTTTTTAGGGGTCCATCAAGATAACTTTCTCAGTCGATTCATTTTTGTCTTGTTGCTAACATAGCATCACCATCTGCCACAGTACTACAGAGATTGTCATTATTCACATCTTTCCTTGTTCTCCTCATAATCCGAATTCATGTTCACAAACATTTTTCTGCTCAATTTTAAAAGGAAGCCAATAAACCCATCAATTTTTGGAGTGTTATAAAAACTGAAGTATCTACATGGACCCCACACAAACGAGGGGAAAAAAAAAAAAAAGAAACTGCATGCACAGGGTTAGACTGACCCACCAGAGTGCCAGATGATCTTCTGGTGGGCACAAGTGCTGACACAGTAATATACACCTAGTATTTGCAAAAGACACCCTCAAATGGAGCCGAATCTAGAAAGAGTCACCAGATATTCTATAAAATCCTTAATGCACATGTCTGACATCCATAGAGGATGGGCCATTACAACAATTTCCTTTGGTGGGCCCTCAAAATAATTTCTAACCATAAAAGCTTCAGTCCGACACACTGCATGTAGATGCTGTCCTGGATTTGAACCCAGCTCCACAAGACAACGGTGCTAACCACTGAGCCACTGGATTGCCCAGATTTGTCATAAGCACAATGTAAAATCTGGGACAACATACACAATATAACAATAAATTAGCAAAGTGGCAACTTGTCTAAGGCACAGTGTAAGGTAGATGTCAAGCGCACATCTTAACAACTCTGAGTTGTTAACACAACAAACCTTTGTCCTTGCTACTAGGTTTTAAATGTAGGACACAAGCTTTCACAAGCTGGTAATCCTTTTTAGGCAGGATGTGAAAAAAATCCACCCTCAGAATGTGGTCCATTCATAGTCAGGCTCTGCTAAAAATGTTATAATCCAGAGAAACCAGTTGTAGATGGAATTCATGCCCTGGGTCATGTTTCTAATAAAGAAAAGCCACGTAAAAGTGATAAAAGGAAAAACCTGCGGCTGCTAAAATCATATGTTATTTTCATACAATTGCAGGCCTTATGACTACAGTGTCAGTTAGGGGGCTGCTTACAAAATAATATTTTTTTGGGATGTTCAGGGTGTACACAAGGAAAGTTTTAAAATACATGCTAAACATTCTTCTACTAGTTGACAGTAGTCCAGTAAAGAAAACCTATACATTAAACACATTTTTAACATGATTGCCTATAGGAGTCAGATGCCACTATCGCAGCTGTCACCGATAGATATGTCATAGAAAAATCATAACCTATTTCTTAAATTCCATTAAAAAAGTCCGCAGAATTCTGACGAGGAAACTACGCTGACCACTCGAGGCAAATTTTCTGCCTCTATACTTTAGTAATGTATGAAAATACTCAAGTAAAAATCAGTGTCATCTGAACCCTTAGGCATTCATCACATCCTCTGTTTAATGTATACTTCAGCAGCTATTCCTTGAACACAAATTAAAATGACAGGCATACGTAAAAATCATCATACAATGTGCTGGTCAGAAATCCTCGCTGTATCATAATTTACTGTAGGTCAGGGGTGTCACACTCATTTTCACCGTGGGCCACATCAGCCTCACAGCGTACCTTAAAGGGCCGACATGATTTTAGAACTGTATAAATGGAACTTCTTAAAACCATGTTCACACAGCTTAAAATGGGACGTATTTCAGTCCATAATTATGCCCGGAGTGCGCAAATTACGGCTGGAATACGTCCCAGTCATTATGGTAATCCACAGTTCTCATAGAGAACTATGGATTACGTCTCCTCTCCCTGCTCGGCGAATCCGCCGTGAGGGGAGATAAGCGTCATGTGAATTACTAGCGGCGTATACGCACCGCTAGTAATGATAGTCTATGGGCTGGCGAGGTGCCGGCCCCCCGCTCCCGTCCACACGGCGTAATTGTGTGGCGTAATTACGCCCTGCAAATAAGCCGTGTGAACATAGCCTAACAGTTAAGCAAGCCATTAAGGAGTACTTATATTTGTACAGTATTACTCTTATAATTAGCCTTTGAGGGCAACCAGGGAGAATACACTGCCCCCTGTAGATAATAGACATATATGATCCTGTAGGTAGATAGGTGGGTATAAAGTCCCCTGTAGATGACCGGTATATCTACTCCTTGTCGGCCGGCCGCTAAGTATGTAAGTAGACGGAGACCAGTGGTGGAGGAGACACGTCTGCCACTTCACTGCTCACACAGTGAAGGCAAGCGGCAAGATGAACTGACAGGACATCTACCCGCTTACCTAATATGTAAAAATGTGACTCGGCACTCAGTCCAAGCTCGGCTCAGAAACAAGTGTCGGGCCGGATAACACAAGGTGGCGGGCCGGATTCAGCCCACAGGCCTTGTGTTTGACACCCGTGCTGTAGGTAATTAAGGCTGTGAATATCTGGTTCACTAGATGCCAACTGGCTGTTAACTTTAATGTCTTGACCTGACCGTCAGCAGTGACCAGGTTCTCCAGGGAGAAGGCAGGGATGGTTTATATTCCGTGCTCTTTGAGTGCTCTATATAATGCTCAATGAATGCTGCTTCCTAGCACCAGTAGTCACATGATCACCATTGCTCGGTTACTGCAGGAGCTGCTGGGTCTCATCAGACCCGGATCTGCCCTGCAATCAGTACTGAGGTCTTTTTTTCCTTTCTACCTTAGAGAAAATATATCGGTCCCAGCAAAAAATTGGCAAAAAATAAATAAAAAAAAAAAAATTAAAAAAAAAATCATCCAAAAAACGCAATGAACTTATGACGGGTACAATATGTAAAATAAAAAATAAACTTTTTTTTTTTTAAATATATTAGAAAAACACCAACAGCCAACAACAGTAACAATTACAAAAATTAATTTATCCCAACTCATGTTGTTAAAACACGTGAAGACCATTTTTTTTTTTTTTTTACCATTCTCCCTTATATTATTAAAATTCTAATGTAATAATGACTTAAAAATGATTGTCTTGTGTATCACGGGAAAAGGTGAATAATTAATAGAATAATCAAATGCACATAAGAGTCTCAGTGTTCAATCGCGATTGGATTAAAGAAAATGAGACTGGTCTGGAAAAAGGGTAAAGAACCCGATCAGGAACTGGTTTAGGGAGTGCTTTATGATTAACATAAATAATGGAAAAAATTGAGAAGAAAAACCAAGACAAAATGTGCTACAATAATCTGAGAAGTCTATACACAATGACAGAAACTGTGTATTATCAGTCACCTATTGTTGGGAAAACCAGACAGTTCAATTGATGTAGAAGGAGAGAGCACCAAGTGCTTTAATGTCATTTTGATCACCATCATATATAATTGTCAGGTGTGGCAATCTGCTGGCTTCTTGTTTTGTCAGTGGAGGATCTTCAAAGGACTTCTGGGACACAGCACGCAATCAGTATGTGACAGAGAGGGGAGATCTTAGAGGTCGCTAATCTCAGCTACCTTCATGTGGTTGGGTGGTGACTGTATCAGCATGACGGGTGGGTGCTGCAAGCTTTTCATTAACGCTACTGACTTTGAGTTTGTATTTTATCACAGCCACCTGACCTTGACATCAGAAGTTTCACATAAACCTCACCAGTCAATTACTGAACTTTCTCACGTTCTATCGCCAACAATGGGACGCCTAAATAAACTTAAAATGAATCCAATGTGAAAATGTTAGGGAACTGAATCCATCAATACTCGAGTATGATATTGTGTTGTTCTGTCCTGATGTTTCTTAAGACTACATTACAGGAATGGTGTATACCCCTCTCAAAAAGCTGCTATATCTAATTTACTTTCAGTTTAAATAGGGCCTATGACCATCCCTGGCATACCTGTTTCAGTAAAAAAAAACTCTGTTCCCTATAAAAGAGCAATTCTGAAGCATCTTTCCTTAGATCTCTATGTTGTATAGTTCCCATTATTCCTCCTAGAAAAGTATTATGAATCTGACAGCTGGGTGTTACCAATTGGTGGGTGTGTCCCTGCACTGTCGGACACTGTCCAATGGGTGCTGACAGTCAGTGTGTGCAGGGACACACCCCCTTTGAAAACTGGCACGGAACACCCAGCTGACAGATTCATTAATACATTTGTAGGAATAACAGAGAAATCGCGCAACACAGAGTTACAAGAAAAATGCATACACATTGCTATTTCATAGGGAACATAGTAATTTACTAAAACTGACATGTCAGGAGATGTCTTGGGCCCTTTTTACCATAGATATATTCTATATGCTTTCAATGATATCATGGTAGCTTCCTGAGATTTTAACAATTCTTTGCAATTTTGACTGAAATCCTAGAGAATGAAGCAAAGCACATTAATACTTACATCTCTATAGCCTTCTTGCACGTCCCCTGATATATCCCCTTCAACATCTCTACAGCCAGCTGGACAGTACCTGCTGCAAATGTAATAACACAAAGCAAAACTCTGTAAAGCCATCTCTATAAGCATGATTTACCTCATGGCGCACGCATTAACTTAGCTAGAAGGTCTATTCCATGTACTTCATAAAGTGATACAAAAAGACACGCTTCATATTAAGTCAGGCAAAACAAGCTAGGAAGCCCGAGAGACATTAATAAATGGGTCATGTTACCAGAGAGTTTTATACACTCTAAAGTTAGTGTATCATCTAAAAACTAATGGACGTAGCTTCTAAAGGTTCAGTATTGCCTGAAGAAAATTACACAATTGTTCTCATTATCTGACTAATCTTCTTATTGGATGATAAAGAAATGGGTTTATTTTCCCTGCGAAGGCAATCCGCTAAACAGATATAAAATCTTACCTGCACTCAGTCTCCTTATAGTGGTTTGATCGGGCCAAACAGGTGAGAAGATCTGTTTTCATAAGGCAAAAAAAAACAAAAACCACATTTACAAACCCAGTAAAAGCATAATGGTTGCACAAAATTTACAATGAACAGTAATCATTATTGTCTGGGGCATAATCATACTCATTATAGTGGGGGAAACCTTAAAGTCCATGGCCAAATGTAAAATTTACTTAATCGACAAAAAGAAAAATGATCTTCCACATATACAGTACAATAATAGTATAAACAAGGCCTAATAACGCACAAAATATAAATATATATATTACCTACAAGGAACTAAAAGTGGTAACCCCAGAGCAAATCAAGTAAATAAAACATATTTTAATATTTTCTTTGTTAAATATGTACCTATTTGCATTACCAAACGTCCACAGACAAAGCAGTGGTGCAAAACGTGTGTTGGGAGTGTGTAACTAGCAGTGGACAGTGATGCACCAGCACTTTACTTTGGCACATACTTATGTATTAACTACGTTTCTATTTAATGTGGAGTTTCTATACCTTTATATGTATATTTAATTTATGCAATTGCTCTAGTAAATTTATGTTATACACACTGTATATTTATGAATTGCCTTATTAATCAGTGTCACGTTGCTATTTACCCTTTCCTTTTCCGGGAATACCTGTTCCATCATCAGTGTTTTAAATATTTCTAACAAAATATATTATTTTTTAGATAAAATTTACATAGTTGTTTCTAGTATACAATTTTTAGAATATCAAAAAACATTTATTCCCGTTTATAAACTGCAAGATTGCGACACAGTGGTATAAATAAATACACAAAGTATATAGAAATAGATAGAACTAGATAAATAGTTAATGGTATTTTCACACAATATACGCTGAGAATGCATTTTCCTCCTACGAATTCCGCACTTGCAAACGCAGAATTTCAACGAGAAAATGATGCGGAGTTCTGCTTCTCATACTATCTTATCAGAGTCGTCTAACCATACCCATACAACACAGGGCGAGTAGTGAGGGACACATACCTGCAACGGCCACAGCAGCACAGGGCACTGCCGTAGGGGAGGTGTGTGAGCTCAGTGCTTACATGGTCCCCGCAGCAGAGCCCTGGCTGGGCCACACAAGTAGCTCTGAAGAATGCACAGCCATTGCCAGTACAGGGGGCAAGGTCAGCGGAGAGAAGACACACGTCACCCTCAGCCTTGGGCACCAGAGTGCGGCTGTGCCATGGCTCTGCTCCACCACACTCGCTCTTTTTGTGGCAGCTTTTCCATGCTGCTCAATCTGACTCAGTGATAGGGTTAGTTTGGGATAAAAAAAAATAAAAAAAATAAATACACTATATATATATATATATATATATATATATATATATATATATAAAATAATATTATAAACATATACACACACACACATACATACATATACACACACACACACAAACGCTGGTATACAAAGTGTGGAGTGTTTATTGAGGCATTTCTGTGGCAAAAATCCGATCCTATAGGGATTATACTCGAGTAAAATACCTCAAGAATTGACAAGACACTTAAATTTACTCAAGTAGAATCGCCTCCAAATACTCACAGCAAAAACGCAAGTAAAATCCGTATCGCGTGAACGGCGGTGCAGATTTTATATTGGATTCAATGGCAAGTGTTCTACTGGCTTATTTAGGGACGAAATCTCGCAGTTTATAGAAAAGAATATATGTTTCTTGACATTCTAATAATTATACACTGGAAACAGGTAAAACCAATGCCGACCATAGACTATAAGGTTTCCCCCAATATGATGGTATCAGACATACATACACGCACTATAAACTATAATACCACTATCCAGCTTCCCATAAATAGGTTTGCAGGGCCATGAAGATGCAGGAGATGCCACTGCCACCTTGTTCAAGCGGTCAGTGGGTTTAAGGTATATTCACAGGTCGGACTCACAAAAATGATCTGCAACCAGAGGTGAAACCTTGGATTTCTTCGAGGATTTTTATTTCACAGAGGTGGTATTCGCCTTTGATTTGGATGTCAGTTAGCTCCAGATTAATGGGGTTAAAGCATCACACTTGCCGAGGCAGAATCCAATGAGAATCCACTCAATAGAATGGATATATCAATTCAAATCCATGCGGTAGTTCACTGTGTGAACTAAAGCTCGGACCGGCCACATGAATAGCTGTCGGATCACGCAACGATTGATTAATGAGGGATCCAATGCAGAATCAGAGATCAGAATTGCTCTTTAAAATCCATCATGTGATTTTACCCTTATAGTGGCTGAATCCATGTCGAACATTAGTGGCATTTTCTAGCGATTTATGCTGATAAGACAATATATTAAATATAAGAAACAACATAGCATTAATATCCTGCCAGCTTCATGTATCATGCTTTGTGCTCTTCCACTGTGAATGTCAATTTTCCTACTGTAGATTTCAGTAAATGTATATATAAGCAACAATGGAGTGACTCAATACCTGGATGATCGCTGCTGGCAAAGTTAATTAGAAATCCCCGTCCAGACACATGGAGCCTGCTCTCAAATCGAATCCTGGCTTCATTGGTGTCCAGGTAAAGCTCTTTAGATGCTGTATTCTGGTTTCCACAATAGCTAGCTAAAATTAAAAACAACATTATTTTTAGACAATTTCAAGAATAAGATCTGAAAATACCAATAATCTGGATGTAGAAGATGATCAGTTTACCCAGTTATGATAACCCCATCTCCAACTTAAAGGGGTTTTGCCACGATGTAATGTTGACGTGGGATCCTCCAAAATGGGTTTTTAATCACTTTTCTAAATATATGTGATTACAAAAATTGCAGTCAGAGAGCTACAGCCTTCCTTACATGCCCTTGGTTACTTCAAAGTTTGTATTAGATACGGCCTGACAAGAGCTGCTGGAGGGGCTTGCGCAGAGAGCTTCTTATCTGATGAGACTGAGCTGCAGAAGTTTTCAAGGCACCGGGTAGCAATATGTTTTCTTTTGTATACAGAATAAACTAGTTGTAGTGTGATTAGATCCCTGCTTTATTTGATGACAGAGAACATGAAGGAGCTTTCAAGCTGCTGTGGAGAAAGCTGTTGTCTTTTGTATACAGAATCCACAAGTTGCAGTTTGATTATTTCAGTGAACATGTCACAACGATCCCTTATGAAAAAAGGGGGGCTTTGGGTGCTCTGGCTGTGTGCGTCTCTCTCTCTTTCAGCTCCGTGATTTGTTTACATTAGCTTCTTAGCAGATAAGGCTCCTCCTGGCAAAACCCCTTTAAGGTTAGGGTAGGGTTACAGCTTAAAAGGATTTGGGACAGCCTAAATTCTGAATATTTTAACACGTTCGGCCAAACGGCTATGAAACCTGGTAGCAGAGTATGTATCAACAGAGTAAAGTACAAAGGATATGATATAAAGGTCACAGGCATAAAAATGAGCACATTTTCTCTGAAGTTCATGTAAGTAATGAAAAAACTAGACTGGAATAAGGCTGATAAGAGTTCCGTCTTTTCTTAGCTATAAATATAAGTCATTGAATGTATGGAACTCTAAGGGCATGTTTCCACGGCTGAGAGCAAATACCGGTCGGATTACCCGACTGGAATACGCACTGTTTTTGCGGCCATGCACACGGCCGCAGGGGGTGCTGCTTTTCTATGCAGTTTGCAGAGAAAATCCCTCATCCTTCACATTGACTTGTTAATATTCCACCCGAAAACCGGGCGGAAGAATGAACATGTTCAATGTTTTTAGGCCCGCCGGCTGTCTAAACAACCGTCCGGCGGAAAACCGGATTTTCCATAGAGGTCCATCTAGGGGTTGACAGTCGGTTTACAGACTGTTTTTAAAACCGGAAACGGTCTGTAAAACCGTCCAAAAACCCTTGCCGTGGGGACAAGTCCTAATGCTCCAAGCCTGATGGTTACACAGCAAACAAACTAGAGACGTTGGTCTGGACTTAGACAATCCCTAAAATGCTTCATACAGATTGAAAGAAGAAAAGCCAGAAGTACAACATTTTAAATACACCTAGAATTCTTCTCGGGTTCTGGTTTGACAAACTCCTGGACCTTGGTTATCGAGTTTCATGATGTGCCTGCATTCATGAATATAGAATAATTTCTTTATTGAAACTATGCATTTTTTGTCATAAAAAAAAAAAAAAATGAAGTCTCTTTTAGAACACGAAACGCATAGTTTCAATAAAGAAATTTTTATTATATATTCATGGAGTGCAGGAGCTTTGTAAAATGCCATGACCAAGGTCTAGGAGTTTGTTAAACTTGACCCCAAAAGGAATTCTGCGGTTTTGAAGGAAGTGGCATCCTTCAAAAGGGACCAATGTACAGGTTACTCGACATTTTGCCTGTGGAGAGATGTGCCTTCCTGAAGCACAACTCAAAAAGGGAGTGTATAATATTGTTGCTCACAGCTTTTTAACGCTTAATGGTATTATGCTAGGGAGCCTTTGGTGATTCCCTTTTATTTGTTTTTTCCAGAAGCATTTCATTGCATTATTCTGAAGCAGAAGAAACTGATTTCTAAGTCGTATACTTGAAGGTATTCTCCACAATTTCATCTTGTTAGAACTGTCCTTTAATAATAACCATAAATGTCCCTCATAGGTCAACAGTTACTCGTTGGGGAATCTGGAATTAAGTGTTTAGTTTGCCTGCAGCGCCACCACAAGGGAAAACCAAAAGGGTTATCCCATCTGGCTGTTTCAAAGAGTCTGCTCTTCACAGTCCCGTTTCAGGCTCCCACTTCCTGGTAAAGTTGTGAGTAGTTCTACAGCAGTGAATGACATGTCAGCTCTGCTATTCCTAGCTGAGCCTGTTAGAGGGGCAATGGTAATGGATGGGGTTCTAACAGCAGGACACAAGGCTAGAGAGGGTTAACATTTGTCAGTATGAAAAACAAACAAGCTCTCTACTACTGATAAGACACAGCAGGGAGTGAGTCCCCATCCCAGCTGAATCATCAAGGGAAGCTGGTGTAAACAAGTAGAAAATAACTGCTCTAACTCTAAAATGAACCAAAATCAGAACTACAATGTATTTGGTAATTGTTTTTATTTATCTTTGCCTACATGTTTAAAGCTAAACAAGGTGATGAGAATACCCCTTTAAGCATAACAGTGCCCATACAAATCAATGGGCTGTCTGTGTAAAGCAAGACGGGACAGGTCTTCTAGAGGAAGATGCTCTTTGTAGCCGCTCTCCACTATGGCCAAGAGACTAGGAACCTGAACAATGGGACCTCCCCTACTTTAAATCAGGATTCCTTAATAGGAAGTATATTTAAATAGACTTTTTAAATGGGTTGTCCAGTTTAGAAAATCTAACAGGATTAATTTATCCTATGTATTAAAACTGTACATTTGTAATTTGCTCCCTGACTCCCAGGCTGTATGTCCCAAACAAAGACAACAAAAGTGGAATGCGTTTTTCCCTTATATGGCAGCACAGGGTCTTGTATGTGAATGTCTACCCTCTGGATAAAAAAAAAATATATGTGCACGCGATTAGGTCCAAATATCAGAATTAGTGTAGTCTTTGGTAACAAAAAGCATAAATTCCTTTTTTTAGAGTGAGCTAGTAAGGAGAAATGACAGGCCCATACATCTTTCTTATGGATTTTTCGCTAACCGTTATCAGTGATGGATGGAAGAAAATGTTCCAGGTGAGAGGCCAGGAGCCTTACAAGCCTGTGGCAATAGTTAGACAAATGATGAAGACTACATGGAAGCCATGCACAACCTTCCTGGAGGAGATCCCCAATCACATAGGGAAGTAACAGAAGTATCCGGCACTATCTACACAGCTAGGCACAGTGGATTAGGGCGCTCACCGTCTCAGACAGATAAGGACCATCCTGATCATGATGGACAGCGCTGACTATCTTTCCCCTGCTCACAAGACAGATCTTCATTCCATCCTCATTGCACATAGCTATACATAACTGATGGACTTTCTGTTCTAGCAAAACACAATTAATCTGGGCTTCATCATAGTCCAGGGGGATAAAGCAGAGGTCTCCAGTAGAGAGAGGTAGTGACTTTACTGAACACACATTCTGCAATGCAACCTAAATATTACCATGCTATATATATTCTATGTATTGTTTATGAACTCATTTATGAGATTATATACATATACAGCTCTGGAAAAAATTAAGAGACCACTGCAAAATTTTCAATTTCTCTGCTTTTTCTCTTCAATGGTAAGTTTTTGGAGAAAAATGTACATTGTTATTTTATTATATAAACTACTGACAACATGTCTCCAAAATTCCAGGCAGAAAAATGTTGTATTTGTAGTAAATGAGAAATCTTCAAAATAATAAAAATGAAGAAGAGCTGTCAGACCTCAAACAATCCAAAGAAAACAAGTTCATATTTATTTAGAAACAAGAAGACTAATGTTTTAAGCCAGGAAGAGTTCAGAAATCAATATTTGGTGGGATAACCATGATTTTTTCATTCAAATTCCTTTTGGCCTATTCTTAGCACTTGTTTTGCCATCCAGCTTGTCCTATTGCAAGAGGACTGTGAAGACCACAGCAGTGTTTTTTATACTTTCCTTCATTAAATAACATTTGGTTCAGGTGATCACCTAATCAGAAGCACATTAAGTAGAATGATGTGTACTTTGGTTGGAATTCAACCGACACTGGAATGGCTGTCAGATATGTAGAGATGCTGATTTTTAGAACAGTGTGCATTTTTTTTTCTCCAGAGCTGTATATATGTATAATTTTGAATTAAAATCAGTTCTAGTTTTTTTTTTTTTTTTAGCACTTGCGTATATATATTATATATATATTAAACTTCTATGTATTGTTTATGAACTCGGTTATGAGAATATATATATATATATATATATATATATATATATATATTATATATATATATATATATATATATATATATACACATACACACGCAAGTGCTAAAAAAAAAAAAAGAAAAAAAAAGAAAACTAGAGCCGATTTTAATTAAAAATACTGTATTACATCCTAGTGAGTATACATGATCGCTGGGCTAAGAGTGCCAGTCAACGTGTGTTTCGTCCACCTTCATCAGGAGACGATCAGACTGAAGCATATTGTAGGAGTAATAAATATATGAGGTACATTAATACCCTACAGCAATTTAAATACAGTCACATTTATTCTTCTATTAGGAATGTGAGGCAGTAATTCATTAACATCTAATTAACACTCATTGTAAACAAACCAACAGCATTTTTCATTAATATGCAAGGGATAAAAGTACTATAAGAGCTATAAAAGGCTACAGCCCTGAACGGTTCACATTTTACATAATAAGATTCAGCAGCCCACAACTAGTTACCATACGTTCCCATCATTAATGCAATATGTTATATGTATTATGCAGCAATGGAGAATAATAGAAGAACATTTTTTGGCTTGAAGAAGGGCATCCATTTAGATCACTGACAGTTATAACATATGTACGACTATTCCAACTTCCTTTTTAAGAGGCATACAACAGACTAACATCCGTTCTAACATATCTTCCCTGTGTACACACAATGCAATACACAAGTTCTAATGTGATCATACCTTTGTTCTCATTCTTCACGTCATACATGGGCTAAATAACAGGAAACCATCATTTGTCCAAGAATGCCTCTAACCCAAACATGATCATCTCAGAAGAATAGGTGCAATACAAAAACAGACAGTGTCCCGTAATAAAATGATAAAAATACAAAAGCAAAAGGTTGGTGTCTGTGACCTTCATAAACAAGCCCTCGTCTATGTAGGAGCATATGGCCCTACTGGAACCATGGCACAGTAACAAAGAGGTGTAAATTACAAGTGGATTCCAATTTACGGTCCTGTGATCCCTTATCTGATTAAAGACATCATATCATTTACATCACCATGGTCGGAATACACAAAAACCATGAATTTTTCATTGCAGAGTAGACCCCCTTCTTGAATCACCGTTTACACCAACCAATTATTACAATTTGCTAATTTCTTATTGACCAAAACCATAATTGATCACCGTGTAAAGGAAAACAGAAACAATCTATAGTTAAAAGGGTTTTTCTATCTGGTAAAATTCCTCTGAGAATGGGCGCGTTACTGCAGTTGTCTCCACTCATTTCTATGGAAGTTCCAAAAATAGCTGGTCTGGTGTGCTTGGGTTTATATGGAACCTCCAGAGACATGAACTGGGGGAGAGCTTGACCTCTTAGGGCAGCTCATACTGAGCTACCAGATGGGGAGAACCTGTTAAATTTAATCTACTGTGGTGCATTAGAAACCATAATTTTTCATGACAATCAAGATCATAACCAAATGGTTATCAAGGTTTAAAAAGTGTGCAAGTTGTAGACAGGCCTTAAAATGGTTGCCTTTATCAAAGATGATCCTTTTTGGACAGGGGACATGGGTGGTGATCATCTAATCATAACAGATCAGGCTCCTGGCAAATTCAGCTGTTTGCTAAGGGGAGGCTGCAGCAAGCCAAGTATAGGACTGTTCACACCATAGACTTTGATGGTATATCAAAGTCTATCTCGGGAATGGACCCCAAGAAAAGGTTGGCTCTAAATGGAGAGCCAGTCGCTCTTGTACACAACTCTTCATTCTGTTCTACGGGAGTGTCAAGTACAGTTGATCGGTATGTTTGGCCTATCGATAGGCTTTCAAAGTCTATGGTGGGAACAATCTTTTTAACTACTGGAACAGAAAATTAGAACGAGGCCCTGTTCACATCGGCATTAGAAGTTCGGTTTGGAGCCTCTCTCAGTTCAGTCAAAAAAGACGGAATAAATAGGGCAGGATGAAGCCCCAATTTTTCCATTCAAATAATGGACACCATACGGAAACTCAGACCCCATTTTAGTCAATAGGGCTCAAAGGCGTCTATCATAAAATGTTTCTGACACCAACATTTTTGGTTTTCTGTTCCTACCCTGTTTCCCCGAAAATAAGACAGTGTCTTATATTAATTTTTGCTCCTAAAGTTGCACTATGTCTTATTTTTCCATGAATAAATTCTAGCATGCTATACTAGTGTGTGTGTGTGTGTGTGTGTGTGTGTATATATATATTAAAGTTTAAAGTCACAAACAATAGGATATATATATGTAAAGGACATCTTATGGCAGCTGCAGTGACTTATCTCAAAGGATGGCAAATGTGACATGCTGGAACCTGTGGAACTAGAAATCCCAGCATGCCCCATCAGCCATCCTGTGAGATGTGTGTGTGTCAGGGTCAGTGCTCTCTTCTCCCCCCCTCTTCCCTCTGTTACTTACATGTACTGTCTGTCTACTCTCCCTTGGATGTTCGGGACCTGTGGTGAAATCACAGTCACATGACCTCCCTTCACAGGTCCTTCAACCCTCGAATGATTTCCGCTATGTCTTATTTTCGGGGGGTGCCTTTCATTCGGGAATTCAACAAAATCTCTGCTATGTCTTACTTTCGGGGGTGTCTTTCGGGTAAACACGGTATGACAGAACAGAAAAAAATAAATAATAACGTAGATGTGAACCAAACTATACATGGCAGCCATTAATAAGATTGGCTCATATGTTATACAGGGCTTATAAATTGTAGTACCAAAATTAGAGCCCCGTCCTCTAAGACCATCCCAATACACTAACAGGGCACATTAACAGAGGATGTCCATATTTATTAAGGTTGAAATTGACATGCTTCAAAGTAACAAATCCCCACCATCAAATTCCATTAGTAAAATCTAATACATTTACCTGCAACAGTAAATCACATCAGATTTAAGGGTGCAGTATGCGTGACCCTTGTGAATTTAGAAGTTGCTCCTAGTGTACATACTAAATTCTTGTTTATGAAAGATGCTTATAGGGTCATCCAGGACTTGTTCAAAAATACATACTGCACAGCTTTTACAAAAGTGGCCATTTAATATCTCCTGGCAGCCAAAATCCATACTTCTGTGTCCAGCACATAAAGAATTTACTGCTGTATAATAGAGCAAATAGACTACATTTACTTATAGTCTCTTAGGATCAACTGCAGTATAAAGTGGGATGTCTTTTTTTTTTTTTTTTAGGGTGTCTTGAGAGAGATCTGCAACAGAAGCCCTGAATGTGATGGAAATGGAGCCCAATATGTATGGCCAGCATGTGTAAAAACAAGTGTGAAAATTTTGGCCCAAACGTAATCAAATTTGTACCTTGCTTGACGTATTTTACTCCATAATGGAGCTCTATCTACTGTGGGATATATTAATTAACCAGTTGCATCATACATGCCAGCTTGCAAAAAGTGGAGTGAATAGTGTATCTGGCTTGCTACCCATTAAGTAAATGACATTTCAGTAAGAAGGCACAAATTAGAAAGAAGTCCTATCTCTGTTTCACACAGACCTTGCCATAGAAAAAGCTTGGCATCTTAACCAGTGCTTAACCTAACAGCAGTAATGTGCATTTCCCAAAGGAGGCAAATGTGGTCAAAATTCTGCCACAACATAGGGCAATAAATTAGCCTAACCTTAACTTACATGTTGGCTAAAATGAAGACACACTTGATAAATGTGGGCCATTGTCCTTAGGCTAATACCTTGTGACGTGAACAGCTGTTTGGAGAAGCTCAGACTGAACAAAGCATGAGTCATGCACATCTGAACCCAGAGGTCAACTAAGGCTAGAAAGACATATGCTCAAACTCCTTAAGCTCCAGAACACAACCTGTTAACCGTTAATTAACTGGAATAGAGATAACATACAATTAATCTGTAATCCCCTCACAGTTTACTAAACAACTAAGTAGACATAGTGCATGAAACCCAGCAGCATTGTGTATCTACAGTGAGTACACAAGGAGGGTTTCCAGAAGTGTGCCCAACAGCATCAGTACAATAACAATTGTGATCATAATAATCCCTATTTATCTAGCAGGTCATTTAAACCTTTTGACCCTGTCCCGATAATATGGTGGCTAGTAGATCATAGGAGGTGGACCGGCAGAAGATTACATTGTGCATCTACATTGAGTACACAAGGAGGGTTTCCAAAAGTGTGCCCAACAGTGTCAGTGCAATAACAATTGGGATACCAGCAATCCTTAAGCTATGCCTCCACTGTACACAAAAAAGTCGGTATTTTCAGTGTTTTTTGTTTCAAAAAACGACTGAAAAGCTGTCCCATAGACTAGTGAAAAAACGCTCTGAAGTCTCCACAGAATGTTTTATTTGCTGGTCGTTTTTTTGAAATATGTTGCAAAAAATCAACTGAGCAGAGCAGAAAATTTACTATTGGAATCTATGCAAAGTGCTGTACGGTTTTTGGCGTTTTTTTTTTTTGCAGAAATCAACAGCAAATCTTATGCTGGACGTTTCAGCAAAAAAAAAAAAAAAAAAAAAAAGCGGCAAAAAATGTGCAACAAAGGTGCAAAAAAAGAATGTAAATCGCACCAAAAAAATGACATTTTTTCAGCAGCTTTTGACAGGCAGTGGACAAAAACACGTTTCTGGGATTTGGTTCTCAGGTTGTTTTTTGTCCACTGCCGTGTAGACCTTATTTATAGTATACAAGGGAAAACAAAAAGAGCCTAAAAATCTAAATTTTATTTATACCAAGTTAAAAAACATAAATTACTTATAAAAAACTGAAGGATTCTAAGATAGATCACAATGAGGTATAATACACAAAATAAACATATAATGTAACAACAATACTAGGATAAAACATACTAACACTGGCATAGAGTAAAAATAGTATAACTATCAAAATAGGTAAAGACCACAAAAAAACATATTGTTCTAAACCAGGTGTAAGTCAATCATATTACACAGAACACAAAGTGCAAAATGCATATATAAAGTGAATTACCCATGTGTTGAATATAATCAATGCACCTCAGGATCACCTCGATGTACGTTTCGTCTCAGTCGCTACCTCATGGTGATCTATCTTAGAATCCTTCAATTTTTTGTATGTAATTTATGTTTTTTAAATTGGTACAAACAAAATTCTGTTTTTTAATTCTTAGTGGATTAGGCTCTTTTTGTTTTTCATTGTATACTATATAATTTTGGAGCATTCCACGTTGTATTTTCCCGTTTGTGTTTTGGGGTATTTTGTAAATAAAGCCTTATTTATATAGCAGGTCACTTACATCTTTTGACCCTATCCCGATAATATGGTGGCTAGTAGATCATAGGAGGTGGAGTACACAAGGAGGGTTTCCAGAAGTCTGCCCAACAGCATCCGTGCAATAACAATTGGCATCCTCGCAATCCTTGATGACATATCGCTAGGACCTCTGGGACCCGCACCTTTCTCAGGAATGGGCCCTCAAAAGTTACGAAACAGAATTTAGAGTTGGTCTCACTTGCGTATGCCTCTCCATTCTGTTCAGTGGAAGTTCAGAGTACGGGTAAGTGCTGTGTTTGGCTGTGCTCAGCTGCACTGTGACCGCACCATGTATGCCTACCCTCATATTTTATGCTGGTCATCAAGTGGTTGCATCTCAGTAGTATGCCCTAGTTCATGATTTGATACTTTATGCTTTTTGGTATTTGTGGTGAAGCACTATCAAATAGAAATGCAAGTATGGCAAATTGTATCTCTGCACCTTGAACAAGTTTTATGGGTGACGTTATATGGGTCATTTACCTGAAAAGTTTGCCAAATGCATTCAAGTGAGCTAAACATACCAATTTTGGTGGGACCTGAAGACCATCTAATGGCTATAAGGGTGTCCCAACTTTCTCCTTGTAAATGTTGAGGGGTTCATGTGAATGATTCCCAATATTCCCAATCCTTTGGTCTCAAAAAGGTGTCTGGTGGTGGTTCATACTTCCCACCTTGTTCAGAACACATGCACACTTGACCAAGGGAAGTGTGTGTGTATATACGGGGTCAGAGGGAACAGCTGTCATTTGGCTTACAGCTATCTAAAGTGTGTGCCCAGCTTAAAGGGGTTTTGCCACAATCTAATGTTGACTTGGGATCCTCCAAAATAGATATTTAGTCACTTTTCTAAATATATGTAATTAAAAATAGTGTAGCCTGTGAGAGCTGCAGCATTGCTTAGATGCTCATAGTTTCCTGACTGTTTACATTAGCTATGACCAGGTAGCCCTGCTTGTGTTGTTTGCACTTCTTATCTGATGTGATGTGAATGAGCTTTGAAGGGAGGGGGGGAGAACAAAGCAGTTCTTCTGGGCATGTGCACTACCTCTGCTCTGTGACAGAGCCTGTGTCTGCTGTATAGATAATCTGCTGGTTGTAATGTAATTATCTGAGTAAACATGCAGATGCTTCCTGCTCAGTCCTCCTCCCTCCCCCCTGCAACAGTTCGTGAAGGCTGCCTGCTTGGATCTTATCTTCACTCCTGAGCAGATAAGAGGGAGAAAACAAAACCTGTAGAGCTTGTGCACAACACAGTTATCTTCTGTGGTTTAGCCAAACAATGTTTGCTCAACTACAGAGACTAAATATCAGCCTCGGGAGTGTGCATGGGAGGTGTTGTGATGACATCATGGAGGAGACACTTGTTTTTTTAAACACAGAAACACAACGTCCCTTTTTTTCAAGGCTCAATAGGACAGTTCAGCCTGTTAGGTGAGGAAATCACTTCTTGGCAAAACCCCTTTAAGGCTATATCTCCACTGCACACAAAAAAGTCGGTATTTTCAGCGGTTTTTGTTTTAAAAAAAAAAAAAAAAAACGACTGAAAAGAGGTCCCATAGACTTGCATAGTGAAAACTATCTGCAGTAGTCTCCACAGAACGTTTTTTCAGCTCATTTTATTTGCTAGCTGTTTTTTTGAAACATTGCAAAAAACAACTGAGCAGGGCAGAAAGTTTAATACTTGATTATATGCAAAGCGCTGGATGTTTTTTGCTGTGTTTTTGCAGAAATACACAGCAAATCTAATGCTGTGCATTTCAGCGGAAGAAAAAAAAAAAAAAGCACTAGAAAACACAAATCGCACCAAAAAAAACGGAAGTTTTTCAGCAGCTTTTGACAAGCACTGGACAAAAAAACACTGTTTTATGAACGTTAATATTTGTTTTTCAGGCCGTTTTTTTGTCCACTGCTGTGTAGACCTAGCCTTATTTATATAGCAGGCCATTTACATCTTTTGACCCTATCTCGATAATATGGTGCCTTGTAGATCATAGGACGTGGACTGACAGAACATTACATTGTTTTACTGTCTTAGACAACAGCCCTTTTTTATGAACTCACCAACTTCCTCATCGGATGATCCCTTGTAGATTTTAAGATAAGCAGATTCACAGTCTTGGGATTCTATATCCAGATCTGCCAGCTTCACATAGAGACTTTTCCCCATGGGGACTCGGATTGTTACGGAACACTGGGTGTAGTTTGGAAAGGTGCCTGGATAGTTCTTAGACGTTATCGTTCCACTTTCTTCATTACTGACAATGTGTCCACAACCATCCACTGCAATAGAGAAGAAATACGATAAATGTAGTTATTACTTCCTCTTCACTCCCATGTACATTATGTACTACAAGTTGGAGTTTCTGCAGTATTTACCCCACTACACAGTTTTTATTGTTTTACTACCTGGTAAAGCCAGAAGCTTGTAGACTACACAACCACCATTCCATAATGCAGGGAAAAACCAGCATAGGCTTTAAAAGCCCGTTAGAACATTTCTGAACCTTTAACTTTTTCATGTCCAGGTAGCATTTGTTGGGGAAAAACACTGTTGCACTGGCTAAAAAAACTGAATGAAAAACTGCAACAGTAATGGAGTTGTAGACACTTCCATGCTCCCATTTGGTGCTTCCACACCATTTTATGAAGGTATGTTCCCTTAGAAGCATTCATCAGATGAATGCTATATTTGTTAGTATGAATTAAGAATAAAAAAGTCTGTGCACCTATGCAGGAAATTAAAGATGGCTAATAGTGAGAGTATGGTAGTGTGCATGAGCCCTAACATATGGCATGCCTTACATGGCATACATCATTGTGTGAACAGGTTACTCAATTGTTGTATAAAATAGATTTCTCCTGTTACAGTAAGAAATAGCACACTTATTGCGTCTAATGGTTGGACTCTATAATGAACTTGAAAGGCTCATGAGGGCTCACGACTGTCAGTGCTGGGAATGAACGGCTTTGACACATTTGACAGTACTTCAAGGTGTCTGGTGCATTTTCACATCCATTGCAAATATTACGATGTCTACGACTTTCTACCAGAATGAAAGCACACTTGACAGTCATTTTGTTGCTGTTTAACCTTTTACATTTTTTCGTTTTTCTTGATTTTGCTTTATACAAGAAGCACCAAATAATAAGCAAACACATAATTTATTATGGGAACTTAAAGGGGTTGTCTCACTACAGGGATTGCTTTTTATGTTAAAGATCTTGCAAAAACAAGTCACTTTTCAATACATGTCCATTAACAGTAGCCTACCTATTCCTAGATTTCTCATCTTGTATGGGCTGCATCAGCTCCTCAGGTTGCTACAGCCACAGACCTGTTTGATCTCTCCTGGTAGGGTGCCAGCACTGGTTGCTATAGCTACAGACCTTGCTTCTACTGCAGCCTAGTAAAAGTCAGTAAATACGCCCCTGAATTCAAAGTGAAACCAAGAAAACAGGACTGAGGTAAGATGAATCAATGCAATGAGACAACCCCTTTAAGCGTTTTTTTGTTTTTATATATCTGTGGACACTAATCAGCAGGCTCAGGCCTGATTGACATCTGTTAGGACCCTCTGTCGTGGATGCCATCAAAAATGTTGCAGCACGCAACGCTATTTTTTCTTTGACAGACAAAATGACAAAACCCGATAGACTCCATTGTAGTCGATGATCTCTGTCGGCCACCACTGCCGTTAGTCATGTAACAGATTTGGCGCTGCCTATGCGAAGGAGGCACCAAATGGAACTGGGCCAATCAAATTCAGACTGATAACGGATTCCCATTAATTTCAATGTGAAATCTTCATGTCAGTTTAAATTATGTTGGATTTGAAATCGAGAATGTTTGGGGATTGACATATCCCTTTCATATTGGGTTCTTCATTGAGTAGAATCATTTAAGTGGGGCTAATCCATCAGCACTTCCATGGAAGATATCCCAGCGTATCACCTAGGATTTCTGAGAAGATTCCACAATAGATTTTTTAGCTACAAAAATCCATTGTGTGAATGTACCCTTTAATGACATTAATGTCAATTAAAATAAAAAGTCTTCAGATTGGTGAAGGCTACTAAAGAAAAAAAAAAACGTGTGTGGTGTCATAAAACACTAGTGATCTACAATATCCTGTGAGGGGGATGTGACAATAACCTGAGGTATGAGGGCTCTCAGTGTCTGCAGTTGGGGAAAACATGGGTGGTCATGTTAGATTTTAACAACTCCCATCCTTTGGAGGTAATCGCTTTAAAGACATTTGGTAGCTCATCTAGGACCATGAACAAGCATTCTCAACCCCAAGGTTTCTTGTAGTTAGAAGTGCAGGCAGAAAAATAGAGTTATGACTCCTGGCAATAAATTTTAGTTGCCAACACTTAAGATGTATATTGTTGGCGATGCTCAAAATCTTTAAAACCATCCATAGGGACTGTAGGACCTGAGTAATTGCTCCTTTCAGCAAACTCTACTATGAGAACATTTTATGTCCTTCTCTTTCTCCAACTGGTAATCCTGCATTGGTTATTAATTTGACAGCTAATTATTAGTAAGGAGTCGCTATACTATATATTCAGTAAATCTGACCCACTATAAAACCATGGTGTTCAGCAGTCATTCCAGTATTTAGCAGTAAACGTAGTGGACTACACATATATTCTCCTATCTAGCAGAGATGTAGGTATGGCAGAAGCTGTGCTATGGGTCATTCCAGTATTTAGTAGTGGACTACACATATATTCTCCTATCTAGTAGAGATGTATGTATGGCAGAAGCTGTGCTATGGGTCATTCCAGTATTTAGCAGTGGACTACACATATATTCTCCTATCTAGTAGAGATGTATGTATGGCAGAAGCTGTGCTATGGGTCATTCCAGTATTTAGCAGTGGACTACACATATATTCTCCTATCTAGTAGAGATGTAGGTATGGCAGAAGCTGTGCTATGGGTCATTCCAGTATTTAGCAGTGGACTACACATATATTCTCCTATCTAGTAGAGATGTAGGTATGGCAGAGGCTGTGCTATGGGTCTTTCCAGTATTTAGCAGTAGACTACACATATATTCTCCTATCTAGTAGAGAGGTAGGTATGGCAGAAGCTGTGCTATGGGTCATTCCAGTATTTAGCAGTGGACTACACATATATTCTCCTATCTAGTAGAGATATAGGTATGGCAGAAGCTGTGCTATGGGTCATTCCAGTATTTAGCAGTGGACTACACATATATTCTCCTATCTAGTAGAGATATAGGTATGGCAGAAGCTGTGCTATGGGTCATTCCAGTATTTAGCAGTGGACTACACATATATTCTCCTATCTAGTAGAGATGTAGGTATGGCAGAAGCTGTGCTATGGGTCTTTCCAGTATTTAGCAGTGGACTACACATATATTCTCCTATCCAGTAGAGATGTAGGTATGGCAGAAGCTGTGCTATGGGTCATTCCAGTATTTAGCAGTGGACTACACATATATTCTCCTATCTAGTAGAGATGTATGTATGGCAGAAGCTGTGCTATGGGTCTTTCCAGTATTTAGCAGTGGACTACACATATATTCTCATATCTAGTAGAGATGTAGGTATGGCAGAAGCTGTGCTATGGGTCATACTGTGTTCTCTCGGAATAGTTATGCAAGTACAAGTATTCTTACCACGTTATCTGTATGAGAAAGGTGTGAAAAGAGTCCATGGGAAGTTATTTCATGAATGTAACACAGAGAACTTCCTCGTTTCATTCATATTTCTACCCCTCCCAGCCCAACCTTGTATGTCATCTCTCTGTTGTGCTACGTGTATAGGTTACATATTTGTTGGCACCTTGATAAATACCAGAATGTAAGGATCCTTCAAGAGTAGTGATGATGTTCACTTTTTGTTCGGTCCCACCTAGATGGTGACATTGACTGGAGTCAGAGTTTCTTTTTACAGACAAACTTTCATGAAATTCCAGTTTGACAGCATTAATCTAGATTCTCATACCAACAGAAAACCACATAAATGTCACTATACCAACATACTATTTTGTTTTTATCAAAGTTCTATTCATTTTTACCCGTATAATAGAAAGAAAGGATAGTGGCAACTGGCAAAACCATAGTATAATAAAAGTAATCTAGAGTTAGCAGCAGGCTCCAAACGTTTCTGTTCTGTGACCTTCTATGAAATCTGGAGTTTTATATGCAATATAGGGTGTTGAAATGGGGATCAACACATTTCCAGGATTGCTGACCAGTGACATTTTCTGCAACTGTCTCAAGGAAATTAGGTAGAGGACAGATCGACTTGTAGTAAAGTGGTGGGGACTATGGGCCACATGTATAAGAACGGTCTAGGTCTAAAACTCACTTTGTTACCCATAGCAACCAACCAGAGTGCCCCTTTCATTTCATATAGTGTTCTGGAAGAAGGAGAGGGGGTCTCTGATTGGTTGCTATGGCAACAAAGTGAATTTTAGACCTAGAAAGTTTTCATACATGTGGCCCCAAAAGTCTAAACAGCCTGTAGTAGGTGTGTGAAAGGGAACCTGTATGTGGATTGTGCCATGGGAAACATTAAAAGGAAAGTGGTCTCTGGGTAATTCGGGTGCTGTAACTTCACACATTTTTTTGAGGACTGATGACCAAAAGTTACAAAGGATAAGCCATCTCCACTGTGTTTGGATCACAATGCCACCTGTTACACCACAGATATTACATACCTGAAGGAATCATCTATGAAAAATTGCAGGAACCAAATACAGTGGTACCATGAGATAAGCGTTTAATTCGTTCTGTGATCTTGCTCTTAACTGAAATTGCTCTTATATCAAAGCAAATTTTCCCATAGAAATGAATTGGAACGTCATTAATCTGTTCCACGCACCTTAAAAACGGCACAATTTTTTTACATGTTTATTAGCAAACATGTACTGTATAGATATACTGTACACAGTACAGCCTTCACCTTGAAAGTCAGATGAAGATGCTGCTGGAGATGGAGGAGATCGCTAAACTTAAATTCTCTGTTTTTTTTCCCTTCACTTAGGCCTCGTTCACACGGCTTATTTCGCCGCGGATTTGCCGACGGATTGACGATCGTCAATCTGTCGGCAAATCAGTCAGAAACAAGTCACAGCCTATTTTCTATTGATTCTAATAGAAAATACGGCTCGTCGTTCACACGACACGTATTTCCGTGCTGGATTGCCGCCGCGGATTGACGACGGCAATCCGGATGGAAAAACAATGTGCATGTCAATTATTTACGGACGGATTCACCACCTACAATGATTGGAGATGGGGAATCCGTCGTGAAGTCAGTTACAAATACGTGCCACACTTAGTGGCACTTATTTGCAACTGATTTTCAACTGATTTCAGAACGTATTTACGATCGCCAATCCGATGTAAATACGTTCTGAAATAAGCCGTGTGAACATAGCCTTAGAGTGGGTTCACACAATGTTACTGTAATGGCAGATGCAGATTAATTCTTTAAAATTCACTAAGGGCTACTGCAATGCTCGTCTTCTCTCCACTCTTAACTAAAATATTCGCTCTTAACGCAAAGCAAAAAAGGACTTCTCAAAACACTCTTATTTCAAGACGCTTTTAAATCAAAGTACAACTGTACTACCTGATTAAACTTTCATACTTGTTTACTGTGAGCTGCACTGTACTGATGACACCATTAAGCAACCGAATGTCACCTTCTAGTTAGCAACTTTAAATTATTGGAAAATACTAAGCTGATGCATTTAGACATCAAGAAGAAAATAAATTGGCCACGATACATTTTTACAATTTTCTTTTCTAGCTGACCCCTTTGCTACAAATACAGTATTAGCTAGTGAGAGCCTGGGGATAACGGCCAAAGCAACATTTCGGCTAAAGCTCCAAAAAACCTTCTTCATCCTTTTGGCAAATATGCAATAGCTTATTTAATCATTTAGCTACACAGCCGAAATCTAACTATGCCCTTGAACTGTGCTTAGAACCCTGCAGCTGTGCTATAAGAGATATAACATTTAATGACAGACTATGGCATACAATAATGGTGACAAACTATGACATGCTGCTCCCAATCCAACGTGGCTGATTCGAAAGCATTTTTGGCCACATATAGTCCTCACACCCTATAATGACTATCATTATCGGCATAATGCCAACATAATCTATTGTGTCCTATCCTCTACTGACTTTACAAAAAGGCTACTATGAAAAATAAATGGCCAAATAGAAGTAGTGATGGGTGAAAAAGCAGATGTGACAGATCCACAATTCCAGCATTATATCCACATCATAAAGTGCACATGGATGCCTATTTCTCTCTACTTTGTTACACACCAGCGTCCACTGTGCCCTTTATATAACACAGTCTCTGTTGGGGGGGTTGTATGTAAGAGCACAAGCTGATGTGGAGAATGACACCGATGTCCCAGCAGGGGAAGGCTGTGATGTGACAAAGTAATAAAAGACAAGACGTGGAGAAGAGCAGCAAAGCAATTTCAAATCTGGTATAAAAATATACCCGAATCCTGCATTACAATATACTGCAAGATGGAAACATAATTTTACTCAACAATTTACAATTCTGTAGTCTGAGTCACTGGTGAGTCAATATAAACAGTTGTAACTAGACCTTGTGCAAAACTGAGGACGTTGCTGACGTTCCGTGATTTAGATCTGCTCCACTTTTATAGTCTGTTACATTTGGGCATGAAGGGCTTCTTTCATTTGTGGGACACATGCACACGAAAGCCATGTTCACACGGCTTAAAATGGGCCGTATTTCGGTCTGTAATTACGTGCAGAAGTGCGCAAATTAGGGGATGAAAACGGCCAATTCATTACGGTAATCCACAGTTCTCATAGAGAACTATGGATTACGTCTCCTCTCCCTGCTCGGAGAATACCCTGCGGGGGGAGATAATTGACATGTGAATTACCAGCGGCGTACACGCACCGCTGGTAATGCAAGTCAATGGGCCGGCGAAGTGCCGGCCCCCCGCGCACTACCCCCCACCCGCCCCCAATGCGTAATTAAGTCCCGCAGTTAAGCCCTGTGAACATAGCCTAAGAGGCCGTTTACATGGCACAGTACAAATACCAGTCGGTTTATCTGACCGGTATTTGCACAGTTTTCGTACCGTGCACACGGCCGCCGGGGGACGACTCTTCTCCGCATTTTTTGGAGAAAAGCCCTCCCCCTTTACATAGACATGTTCATATTCAACACGAAAACCGGGCGGAAAAATTAACATGTTCAATGTTTGTTGGACCGCCGATGGTCTGAAAAACCGTTGGGCAGAAAACCCGCGCAGTGGCCACTGCTGCGTGGGTTCTCCATAGAGGGCCGTTTTAAAAGTTTTCACCCGGTTTGCAGATGGTTTTCAAAACCGTCTGAAAAACCGAGTGAAAACCCGTGCAGTGGGGACAAGCCCTAATAATATTACTTTCCCAGGCTACCCATTTATCATAGATGTGATCCGATTGTAGGAACTTACAACCGCACAAACTATGTAGGTCTGGACACAGAAGGTTTGACTATAACAAAAGACTGTCCAGCATTTCCAATAAAAATAACGCTTATTGTGATCAAATAAGATCCAAACATGCACAAGTCTTGCGTGTTTCAGAATAAGGGCCTTTTGTTGTGGCCTGAAACGTGTAAGGGCTTGTTCACATGCAATTCTTTCGAAGACGGACCCGAGCGGCGCTTTTGAAACACGCAGCGGTGATCCCTCATGTGAACGCCGCTCCGTGTTCGGCATAGACAGCAGTGATAATCTCACTGCTAATTGTTTAGATCCGTCTTGGGGACGACAGTGCGGACCCCAAGACGGATCCCTAAAGCGCTTGTAACACAGAGAGTATACTCCGTGTGAACAAGCCCTAAGGCTTCTGTATGCTTAGATCTTATTTGACTACAATAAACGGTATCTTTATTGGAAATGCTGGACAGCCTTTTGCTATACACATTTACTACAGCGATCCCTGTGGTCCGAACGATCCTCTATACAAGGAGCTGGTTTTGCTTTATGTTCTTTGCCAGAACGATCGGCTCTCCATTTCACCTCGAGGACGTAGACAGTACTTGGCAAAGGAAGTGGTGCCAGCACTAGGAGTGGGCTCCTGCTTCGTTTTGAAGTTCCAGTGTACACCTCGACACTGCTCTGTTCAGCAACTTAAAAGGCAGCGACATAGTTAGGACAACCTCACCCAGGCACCCTAACCACCCTCTAACGACCCTTTGGGCATGTCCCCAATGCACAGGTTTTCACCTGGATCTTCAGACAGTTTTCGGTTTTGAAAGACGTCTGTAAACCAGGTGTCAACCTTTGTTTTTGTTTACACGGACTCCAATACAAAATCCTTGCAGCGGCCCCCACTGTACGGATTTTCTGCCGGAGGTTTTTTTTAGACCGCCAGCGGTCCGAAAAACACCGGGCATGTTTTTCGGGCGGAATATGAACATGTCAGTGTGAAGGGGGAGAGCTTGAATCCGCAAACCACAGTGCCCCCCGCGTGCAAAAAAAAAAAAAGACCAAATACCGTTCCGGATTTCCCGACCGGTATTTGGTCTGTACCGTGTAAACAGCCCTTTTGAGGACAACCATAATGCCGATGTGGCCCTTGGTAAAAAGGAGTCTGACTCCTCTGCTGTACAACAATGTGTACTAAATACTTCACATGCAAGCTTGCAACATGGAGGTTAATGCAGTACTGTAATGCCCATTTCAATCTTAGTGGCTGCTACACATACCATGCCATCCAAATAACAATCAGGTGCCTTTGTGCTAGTGACAAGTCTTAGGCTGCTTTCACACAGTGTGTTTTTCTTTCGTTGCAGAAATGCACAGCATTTATCGCTGCACATTTTTGCAAAAAACAAATAAAAAACACAACATGTTGTGTGTGAAATCAGCCTTATCTCGACCAATTTTTTTGCTTTGCTGACAGCTGGCATTTACTTCAGAGATTACTGAACTCACCTTACAGCAAATCAGTGGGTTAATCATCTTATAAATGGGAGCAGTAAGCACATTCTTGTGGCTGAAGCCTACGCACACACACAAGAAAACCTTAGGAAATCCGTTTGGATTAGAATATAAAAGCAGACAAGATAGGGGACCCATGAATGCCTCTCAACCCACCTGCAGATGTTCCTGCCTCTCCGGGACCCAGCATTTGCTTACGATCCAATTATCTCCATAGTTTGACAGGAACGATTGCTGCAGGCCAAACTGCCAGGCCCTTTTGTGTGCTCGGGACCCTTACTAGCACGCAGCTGTGGTGAAGTGATGAGCTGTGTACAACACAAATCAGATACATCCAAAATGCCTTGCAATAGAAAATCTCCAGTTTCGTGTCTTAAAGGGGTTGTCTCACTACAAGGATTGCTTTTTATGTTAAAGATCTTGCAAAAACAAGTCACTTTGCAATGTGTCCATTAACAGTGTCCTACCTATTCCTAGATATCCCCTCTTGTATGGGCTGCATCAGCTTCTCAGGTCGCTATTGCTACAGGCCTGTTAGATCTCTCCTGGCCAGCACTGGTTGCTATAGCTACAGACCTGGCTTCTACTGCAGCCTAGTGGAAGCCAGTAAACACGCTCCTGAATTCAAAGTGAAACCAAGAAAACAGGACTGAGGTGAGATTAATCAGTGTAGTGAGACAACCCTTTTTTAATCACTGGTGACATCTACTGAGGCGTCTGTTTTAGTATATACTTCTGTTTTCTGTGAAATAACAATTTCTTCTCTTATAACTCTGTTGTCCTGTGCCTCTGTAATTCCTTCTACAAATGTATTACTAAATCAGTCATCTCGGTGTAACCATTCCAACTTTAAACTGTCAGCACCAATTAGACATTGTCAGGGACATACCCACAATTAGTAACACCCATCTGACAGGATTTCTTATAATGAGAAATAAGAGTGTAACCACACAAGATTAATATTCAAGGAAAGATGCTCCAGAATTATTATTTCATAGGGAACACAAGTATTTTACTAAAGACATGTCAGGAAAGTCCCCTTTAATACCCGCTATTAAAAATCCCGTACTGCATCGCAAGGACAATTCACATTAGAAAGTAGACCTCACAGGCAATAGTACTTGCATGTTCTGGCCAAACAATGGAGATCATTTCTCCTGTAATTTCAAGCAGCTCTTTACACTCACCCAGTTGGTAAATATTTGAGCACGGAGCCACAGTTAGTTATCTTTCATCATTGTCAGCAATTTCCTTCAGACTCTTAGGCTATGTCTACACGGCAGTGGACAAAAAAAACCAAATCCTAAAAAAAGTTCATAAAACAGAGTATTTTGTCCACTGCCTGTCTATCAGCTGATGATCACAAGGCAGGACACAGGGACATTTTCAAATGCGACCAGGGATTTCATGGTAGCTTTAGTGAATGAACTACTGTAAAATGTAGTGAAATCGCCACATAGCCAGGAAGTGGTTCAGAAGACAATTACACATGGTATTTGCCTGTGCATAATAGGCTGCCTACACTTGATGCTTCACATATAAACCCTGGCAGAGTCCACGCAGCATGCTGTCAGCACTATATTCCAGCAGCTCATCATTTTAGAATAAAACAAGAACAATACCAAATGTGACCGGAAGTATTATCGCTATTGTTTTAACCCCTTAATGACAGGCCTGTACTGACACGTAGGAGTACCACACAGCACCAACATTCCCAGTTTTGCAATGCATGTATATAATACATATATATATATATATATATATATATATATTATATATATATATATATATATATATATATATATATATATATATACACACACACACACAAACACGTTTTATATATATGATATAATGACTATAAAAATTGTAGATTCACACTGAAGGCATCAAAAGTATGAATTAACACATGTGGAATTATATACGTATCAAAAAAGTGTGAAACAACTGAAAATCTGTCTTATGTTCTAGGTTCTTCAAAGTAGCCACCTTGTGCTTTGATTACTGCTTTGCACAATCTTGGCATTCTCTTGATGAGCTTCAAGAGGTAGTCACCTGAAATAGTCTTCCAACAGTCTTCAAGGAGTTCCCAGAGATGCTTATCACTTGTTGGCCCTTTTGCCTTCACTCTGCGGTCCAGCTCACCCCCAAACCATCTCGATTGGGTTCAGGTCTGGTGACTGTGGAGGCCAGGTAATTAGTGTAGAACCCCATCACTCTCCTTCTTGGTCAAATAGCCCTTACACAGTCTGGAGGTGTGTTTGGGGTCATTGTCCTGTTGAAAAATAAATGATGGTCCAACTAAACGCAAACCGGATGGAATAGCATGCCGCTGCAGGATGCTGTGGTAATCATGCTGGTTCAGTGTTCCTTCAATTTTGAACAAATCCCCAACAGTGTCACCAGCAAAGCACCATCACACCTCCCCCTCCATGCTTCACGGTGGGAACCAGGGCCCCCCACACCATCACACCCCCTCCTCCATGCTTCACAGTGGGAACCAAGCAGGTAGCGTCCATTCGGTCACCTTTTCTGCATCGCACAAAGACACGGTGGTTGGAACCAAAGATCTCAAATTTGGACTCATCAGACCAAAGCACAGATTTCCACTGGTCTAATGTCCATTCCTTGTGTTCTATCTTCTGCTTGTTGCCTGTCCTCAGCAGTGGTTTCCTAGCAGCTATTTTACCATGAAGGCTGCTGCACACAGTCTCCTCTTAACAGTTGTTGTAGAGATGTGTCTGCTGCTAGAACTCTGTGGCATTGACCTGGTCTCTAATCTGAGCTGCTGTTAACCTGCGATTTCTGAGGCTGGTGACTCGGATGAACTTATCCTCCGCAGAGGTGACTCTTGGTCTTCCTTTCCTGGGGCGCTCCTCATGTGAGCCAGTTTCTTTGAAGCGCTTGATGGTTATTGCCACTGCACTTGGGGACACTTTCGAAGTTTCCCCAATTTTTCAGACTGACTGACCTTTATTTCTTAGGCCATGTTCACACGGCTTATTTCGCAACGGATTTTCAGCCGTATTTACGGCCGCAAATCCGTTGCGAAATCGGTTACAAAACAAGTAACTGGCCGTTTTACATTGATTTTAATGGGAAATACGTGTCGTCGTTCAGACGACACTTATTTCCGTTCCGGATTGCGGCCGCAATCCGGCCGCAAAAAACAATGTGCATGTGGATTATTTCCGGACAGATTCACCAACTATAATGAATGGGGATGGTGAATCCGTCGGGAAATCAGTTCCAAATACGTGCCACACTTAGTGGCCCTTATTTGAAACTGATTTGCATCTGATTTCGGAACGTATTTACAAATCAGCAATCCGACGTAAATACGTTCTGAAATAAGCCGTGGGAACATTGCCTTAAAGTAATGGTGGCCACTTGTTTTTCTTTACTTAGCTGCTTTTTTCTTGCCATGATAGAAATTCTAACAGTCCATTCAGTAGGACTATCAGCTGTGTATCGACCTGACTTCTGAACAACCCAACTGATGGTCCCAACCCCATTTATAAGGCAAGAAATCCCACTTATTAAACCTGACCTGGCACACCTGTGAAGTGAAAACCATTTCAGGTGACTACCTCTTGAAGCTCATCAAGAGAATGCCAAGAGTGTGCAAAGCAGTAATCCAAGCAAAAGGTGGAGGAAGAACCTAGAATATAAAACAGATTTTCAGTTGTTTCACACTTTTTGTTAAGTATATAATTCCACATGTGTTAATTCATAGTTTTAATGCCTTCAGTGTGAAACTACAATTTTTATAGTCATGAAAATACAGAAAACTCTTGGAATGAGAAGGTGTGTCCAAACTGTTGGTCTGTACTGGAGAGTGTGAGAGAGAGTGTGTGAGAGAGAGAGTGTGAGAGAGAGAGTGTGAGAGAGAGAGTGTGAGAGAGAGTGTGAGAGAGAGAGTGTGAGAGAGAGAGTGTGAGAGAGAGAGAGAGAGAGAGAGTGTGTGAGAGAGAGAGTGTGTGAGAGAGAGAGTGTGTGAGAGAGAGAGTGTTGAGAGAGAGTGTGGAGAGAGAGTGTGAGAGAGAGAGTGTGAGAGAGAGAGTGTGAGAGATTTTAAACACTTCATCACATACAAAGGCACAGAAGTCTTGATGGTTACAGAAGAGGCACAAAAGCTTAATGGTTATATTCACTCCAGGTAGCACTGTTGCTTGAAGCAACAAATCCACTTGTTAATTTTAGTCTGTTGTGTAAGACTAGATGTAGGCGGTGTTCGTTGTCTTCTCATTTCAGATTGTTATATTATTTGGGAGATGAAGTTATTTTGTTGAGAGAGGGGAATAAGGGAACACTTCATGGCTAAGATTTTCTGGCCATGTTGTAAAAAGAATTGGCTCATAGTGATACATATATATGTGTGTGATTTCTAACCATTAAAGGGGTTTTCTCACTACAGTGGATTCACTTTTAACATGTAGTGAAAGGCAAATGAAGACCATTAACAAATATACTGTTGGTTTGATTTTACTTTGCACAGAAAATAAAAATTTTATCTCCTCTTAGTGCACACAAGTTTCTCTGGTTACAACGACCTCTCCCTGCTCTCTCTTATTGGCACCAGTCAGTTCAACCGTGGTGAGTCACTCCCTGCAGACGTCTCTCTAGCAAAGGACTTCTTTTACCTAACTAAATGAGAAACTTTCACTCTTTAGGGCTCTGTAGCCATGTACAGCCAACTTTTAAAACCTCCTGTAGTTTGGTCAGTGTAACAGGAATAGCTAAGAACAGCAGAGCTGATATGTCAATCACTGCTATAGACCCATCCACAGCCTGAACAGGAAGTACGAATTTGAAGCTCACTGTATGGTGAGAGAGCCTCTTTAAACACTTCTGAATTAAATCAAATACTTTTCAATGGCTTTTATCCCATGTTTGGCCCCTGTTCTCTTCACAAGAATTTTTCCCACAACTGTGTTACTTCTCTGATCCATGCTAATTTTAGGTTTACCACCGTATCGGAAAACTCTCTCACTTTATCCCCTGACCCTGCTCCTAAACTAGTTTTACCACAAGGTAAAATCCCCTGCACTTGTTGACCGTGCGTGTAAATGAGGAGGTCAGCACTTGCAGCTGTCCTCTCCATTTACTTCTATGGGATCTTCTGAATGTAGACAAATACACACACTCTGCTATATTCGTAAGCTTCCATAGAAGTGAATAGAGAGGACAGCCACTAATGCCATCTTCCTCATTCACATGCACAGTGGGCTCGCAGCTACCAATATAGATAATTTTACCTTGTGGTAAAACCCCTTTAAGGGCTATGTCTTCTATACTGTCTCTTCTCGGGTACCATTTCACTTCTGGACCAACTAGGCTATGTACCAGGCCTAATTAACACTCAATCCTCCAGAAAATTAACTGCTCTACTAAGCCCACTGGTTTTAGGACTGAACACCACCTGTGGTCCACAGAGCCACAAGACCGTTCAACAGCTATATACTAGCCCACTAGTGCGGAATCCCTAGAGGACCTAACTGCAGTCTCCGCCAGGTTTAAACACAAACACCACTCACCCCTGGTTTATCTAACAGGACAACTTCATCTCTACAGCCCAAGCAAACGCTACAGAACTAGGAATCTCCAAGTTGACAGTACACTTTAACAACTCCAGTTCAGCAGTGGTCCACGAAGAACACTGAGGGTACAACCTCCTCCACAACCAGATTTTCCTAGTCCCAGATTACTAGCAGTCAACCTGGTAAACCACAATCTACTCCAACAGGCTATGTTTACACAGCACGGGTTTTTCCATCAGATTTACGGCAGATTCAGTATTTAGAATCTGCTGTACCCGGCTTTGTGTAGACTGCAATGAAAAATCCATGCTGTAGTCTATACACAGCACAGTTTTTTTTACGGTCAGTTTAAAAACCCTCTGGATTCTGGCGGATTTTTAAACCTGCTATATCTTCCAAAGTATTGATCCATTTGTCGCAGCTGACACCTTATTTCAAACTATAGGGTGCGTCCAGACATGCACCTGCATTTTGTATGCGATTTATGCAGCGCTTTTGAATGCGTTTTTCGAATCCTAAACGGATCCAACACGCTGTGTGAACATACCCTTAAAGGGGTTGTCTCACTCCATCGATTCATCCTACCTCAGTCCTGTTTTCTTAGTTTCATTATTTCATTCAGGGGCGTGTTTACTGGCTACTACTGGCCTGCAGTGACAAGCTGCTAAGGACACCAGGTCTGTAGCTATAGCAACCAGCACTGGCAGCCTATCAGGAGAGGTCGAACAGGTCTGTAGCTATAGAGACCTGAGGAGCTGATGCAGCCCATACAACAGGGGATATCTAGGAATAGGTAGGACACCGTTAATGGACACGTATTGCAAAAGGACTTATTTTTCCAAGATCTTTAACATAAAAAGCAATCCTTGTAGCGAGACAACCCCTTTAAACATATGCTTGACATCTGTTTTCACTTTTTTTTTTTTATAGCTTCTCTATTGGCTGCCACTCAGTTTTCCTGCAATTTGATTGGGTAGGCTTGCTTATATTTTTATGATGGATACAATGTTATAGATTTACAAACATACACTAGGGTGCATACGTCTTTATTAGCATAGGCTTTAAAAAAAAAAAAAAAAAAAGTAACTGTAAGGCCATGTTTACACGGCTAACTGCGGGACGTAATTCAGTCCGTAATTACGCGCCGGAGTGCGCCAAATACGGGCTGAATCCGTCCCAGTAACTACGGTAATCCACAGTTCTCATAGAGAGCTATGGATTACGTCTGCTCTCCCTGCTCGGCGAATACGCCGAGGGGGGAGATAATTCACATGTGAATTACCAGGTGCCGGCCCCCACTCCCGGCCATACGGCGTAACTGCGGGGCATAATTACGTCCCGCAGTTAACCCGTGTGAACATAGCCTAACAAATACTTTTTTGTACACCTTGGAAAAGCGCAGCACCCTGCATCTTACCTGTAATAAAAAAAGGAACATATGACGTAACATCGTATACTGGATTCCAAAGATATATTTTGACTTATGGATGCACTGCCACAGTACACGTTAAAGCACAATTTTGGGTACACATTTTTATTAAATAAAAAAAAAAAAAAAAGTGTGAATCAGACTAATGGATTAACATGATGTGAACCGATCCTTAGATAGCAAAAAGCTACCAATTTGTTATTCCCTTAAAAAAGGTACAATGTTCTTGCACAAGTGGGCCCGTCAACTTCTGGGTCCCATAGCATTCCCTGGCTACCTATTGCCCAGCGAATTCAGTTCAAGCTACTAGCCATGACCTACAAGGCTCTTCATAAGTTCTCCACTCCGTACATCTCTGCTTCAATCTCTAGATACCTCCCCTCTCGCAACCTCCACTCCTCACAGGACCTTCTTCTCTGCTCTCCTCCTTTCAGCTCCTCACACAACCGTCTCCAAGACTTCTCTTATCTTTCCCCCATACTATGGAACTCATTACCTCAACACATCAGACTTTCCTCCACTTTCACTCTAGCTTCAAAAGCAACCTGAAAATCCATCTTTTCGGAAGAGCTTATAACCTACAATAACCCTGCTATCACCCCAAACACATGTCTGCCCTCACCTTCTCGCTTTCCTACTTTCTTGTAGATTGTAAGCCTTTGCAGGCAGGGTCCAATCTCCCTCTGTACCAGTTGTTCGTCATATATTGTTGCCATTGTACTTGTAGTTTGACATGTAACATGTATGTAACCCTCCTCAAATGTACAGCGCCCTGGGATTAGTGGCACTTTAAAATAAATAATAATAATAATAGCAGCTATTATGGCTATAGTTACATCTACAGGTCTACATCTGCAACGTTATTGTGAGGAAGAATTCACTTTACTTCATCCCCCAATCTAGTCACGTGGGCAGCCCCCTCACAGATATAAGCAGGAACCCGTGTGGGCTCTACCGTTGATCCAGGAGGGTGGGTACCTAAGAGCATTTCCAGGAGCATCCATACCCAGCAGCCAGGCCATATAAGCCCCCCCATGTGAGCCCAGAACCAAGCCCGAAGGTAACTTTATCCATTTTAACTGCCTTTTGTCTGTAACCCATAATTGTATGTGCACCTTTGACTCTTACCTATGTATTATTATCCTTTTGTATATATTTGTCTAGTGTGCCCTCCAAGGCTAATTAAATCTATAAACTTTAATCTGAGTTAGTCTGTCTTGATCATCGGCCCCACACGCCTAGTACTCGGTCTATAATATATAGCTACCCCGAGGCTGGTTCCTGGCTTTGTTATAAGTCGGTCACGGACCGGTCTTATAACTAAACTAGAAACTGGTGGCAGCCGTTCAGGGTTCTGGACGAGGAAAGTGTTCTCTCGTCCTCCCTGGTTCTCCCTATGCCCGTGTGGACAGGGGTTAACAGTATCTGGCTGACCTTGTGCCCCCCCTAGAGGGCAGCGCAACGTCGAGATACACCCCAAGTCAGGCCGTCGTCCCTCGAGTGGGCCGGCGGACTAGGCTGTTTTCGTCACAGTTATCATTAGTGATGTGAGATGTATTCATGACAGACATGATGTAGCCAAACGTTAAAGAGGTTGACATCACAACACAGTTATAAGAGAAGAGGCTTCAGAATTATTATTTCACAGGGAACATAGGTATTCACTTACAGGGGTTGTCCCTCTACAAGGATTGCTTTTTATGTTAAAGATCTTGCAAGAATAAGTCACTTAGCAATATGTGTCTATTAAACATATCCTATCTATTCCTGGATATCCCCACTTGTATGGGCTGGATCAGCTCCCCAGGTCGCTATAGCTACAGACCTGTTTGATCTCTCATGATAGGCTGCCAGCACTGGTTGCTATAGCTACAGACCTGGCTTTTACTGCAGCCTAGTAGAAGCCCGTAAACATGCCCCTGTAATGAAAGTACAAGACCGTCATCACTGCAACAGTACAGAGCACAGGTTCCATTCCTGAAGTCTATTATTTACCATGACTGTGCTATTTGCTGGGTCAATACCTAGTCCCAAAATCTGAATAGAGGCCAGTCGTTGGCAATTTACATAAGAAACAAGGTCAACAGAAAAGCGGCAGAGCATGCGGTGTTTTGTCTGAAACTGATCAGCACACTAAAATGCCATTCAAATCCCAGAAATTGCTGAAGTCAGCGACAAGTCTGCCAGCTGGTGTCTCTCCAGAACGTCACAATACCAAGGATAGCTTAGGTGGAAATGACAAGCTGTTCACGCCGTCCACACTGCAACCTGTGCATACGTCAAGATCGCTTCATGCAAGGACTGTGCTCACCGTGGTCAGCCAAGTGCACTTGGATCTAGAACCACTACATCCGTACAGAAAGGGAAGAGCTAATAGACGTCTCCAGGAATATCAGCCAGACTCTGACCTCGTTAGTGGAAACTCCCACAGTCCTGCTCCCAGCGCGGTCATCATTAAATTGGCTCCATTATATTGGCAGCAATGACTCGGACTTTGGCTGTTCTGGATCAGTGTGATTCCTGTAATTAGTGGCACAAGGCCCATTACACACTTAGTCTCTATAATATCCCCATCTTACTAAACAGTTTAGATAAGCACTTCACAGTAACTGTACAAGTCTCCACCTGATTTTGAAGTAGGGCAGGAATAGGCTGGCATGGACCTCCTGTGTTGGGTTAAGCAGGGACTCTGCTGTCTAATGACAGCCAGGACTCTGTTCTAATGGTTGAGATTAGAGAAATGTCAGATCACAGCTGTTTAACCCTGAAAATGCCACAGTCAATAATGACCAGCATCTAAGTGGTTTCAGAGATAGGTAGCGCCTGATGTCATCCGCCCCCCCCACTGATGGGTTTACAAAGTACCTGGGGGCCTAATAAAGATCCACTGGAGGTCTGCATCGGAGGTTTCATTCGGAATATCCATTGCAAAGGCAGCGCCGTATGGATTAAATAATGGACTCGATTGACTACAACAGAATCTGTCAGGTTTCCATCATGGTGGCTGTTAACAGACACAATAGTGATGTAGACAGGATTTTTTTCCCCATCATTGTTGAAAGAATCCTAATGGAACCTCCAACGCAGATGTGCGCCTAGCCTAACACTAAAGGCATGTTCACACTGTGTTTCTGGATCCCAAAACCGCATCCAAAAATGTAGCGTCGATCGGATCCAACACGCAGCTGTGTGTTTGGCTATGTGTTGGATGCAGCAAGATCGCACCCTATACAGGCAGTCCCCGACTTACACCGTTCCGACTTACATCTGTCCCCTAGTTACAAACGGAGACTTATGGGGCATGCTGGCACTTGTAATTCCATGTTCCACAGCAGATGTAGCTGTGGAACGACAAGTTCCAGCATGCCACAGCAGCACAGGAGGTGAAAATGAGGTGAAAGCTTCTTAACAGGCGCACAGGCAGCAAAACAAATTTAAAAACCCTTCCCTGTAGTATCCAAAACTAAAAAAAAAAAACCTTTTCTGCTGGAGTTACATTTAATAAATGTACCTGTTCCGACTTACATACAATTTCAACTTAAGAACAAACCTACAGCCCCCATCCCGTTCGTAACCCGGGGACTGCCTGTACTTTATTATAGGGCTCCGGCTGCATCTTTTGGACCAAGAATTGGAACGGATTTGAAAGACGGATCTGAAAGACGCAATGTAACGTGCACTGGTGATCACTCATGTGAACGTCGATGCGTGTTTTACATTGCGAGCAGCGTAAAATCACACTGCTCGTTGTAAGATGCGTTTGGGTCCGTCTAGACGAACCCAAACACGCATCTAAAAGTGTAGGTTCACACGTGTGAAAATACCCTAAAAGACATAGTATATAGATATAGCAAAGCTAAATTTAATAAATAACGACCATAATATCTCAGCACAATAAGTTATCTCAACTTTTTTTAAAGGCTTTTGTTGTCCTCTGATGTCACAAAAAGTCATGATATCATGGTCAAGTTAAAGGATGTTCCCATAAAAGAACATGCGGTAAGGCTAGGTACATACTACGTTTATCATGACTGTCTAGTGCTTACACTGGGAAAACTCCTGATGTATATGCTAAACATATCCATAGGATCAAATGGCCTGAGAGACCAAAAGTGTACTCTTAGTGCATCTGTATACCATAAAAAAAAAAAAGTATAGAATAGTGCAGGAGCCTGCTCATTTCTATAGAACAGATTTAAAAAATGTCAAGTTTTTTTTCAATGAGACCCTATGGGTTGCAGATGCCACTACTTGGCATCCAGAGGCATCCATTTAACTCATACGGCTTGGCGCGTATGTTAACCATAAGACAGAGACATGGTGTGTACCTAGCCTAAGAGGTTGGCTCATAGCCAACATGTTACAGAATGAGCAGGGCAGCACTTGCGGATGTCCTCCCCATTCATCTCCATGGGCGTTCTGAATATAGCAGTGCGAGTAGGCTCAACTATATGCAGAACTCCCATAGAAATGAATAGGGAGGACAGTCACAAGCATCTTCCTCCTTATTCTGCTATGAACCGTCCATAGCCGACAAAATCTACAGTGCAGGCAAGAAAAACATTCTTTGAATTGGCTCCTTATTGGATTCTACATCGGACAGGTGTGATGCAGATTAGCCTCAATGAAGTGGGGTTAAACCGTGTCCAAATTGAAAAGGGCCTCTACAAAATTTAAATCCGCAGCAGAAGTGCAAGCTATTACCTCCGATACCACATGGTATTTTTCTGTTTAGAAAAGGCTGATGCAGCCTTTATAAAAGTTAATCAATAACTTGTATGTAAATGGTGCCATTAAAAAATAAACTGATCCTGAAAAAACAAACCCTCATGTGGCTATGTCAATGGAAAAATAAAGTTCCAGCCCTAGTAATGCAACAAATACATTCGATTGATCACTAACACCATTCACATGTATTCCCTCCTTCAAATATTACAGAAATAATGAACAATTCAGAACGCTGAACCTTTTCCATTTACTTGCAAAGCAAAAAAACTGTCACTGAAAAATATCTTCCAATGCAATCTCTGATGAAAACCTGCATCTCATCACACTCGATACAAAGACACAACCAGAATGATTTTTGACATGTGGCCAAATGTGAAAAGAAAAAAATGGCAAGTTACCCCTTAGGCCATGTTCACACGGCTTAAAATGGGACGTATTTCAGTCTGTAATTACGCGCCAGAGTGCACAAATTACGGGCTAAAAACGTCCCAGTCATTACGGTAATGTACAGTTCTCATAGAGAACTATGGATTACGTCTCCTCTCCCTGCTCGGCGAATACGCCGAGGGGGGAGATAAGCGACATGTGACTTACCGCTGGTAATGATTGTCTATGGGCCGGCAAAGTGCCGGCCCCCCGCTCCCGCCCCGCGGCGTAATTACGTCACGCAATTAAGCCGTGTGAACCCAGCCTTAGGGTAGCCCTCAGCACAAGGTGAAAAAATGAAAGTGGTTCATTCCAATGTCTCACCCCATAGTTGTTCCACTTATGAAAAGGGGAAATGTGTACATTTTCTTGCAATAACGTCGGCTAAACTCCATTCCTTCCGATTCCTTCATACAAATGAGCACTCTGCTATGTCTGCATGTGCCGTCAATGGGGAAAGGAGAGAAGGACGCCATCACCTCTGCTGGTGGCTTATCTGTAATGATTAGCTTTCAACATGTAGGGAACAGTAAATGAAGACTTTTCCAAATATATCACTTTGTTGATGGAGACTGAGTTATATTTTTAAAGAATCTTTTGGATAAAATGAAGTTGTCATATCTAGTATTTTTAATTATCTCATGATGAGACCCAAGATTTTATCTGCTCTGAGTGCACACAGGTCGGCATCTGAGAGCAGGGATTGACATCACCACAAGTTGGCACACAGGACTGTTGGCAGCTTGAGAACAGAGTGTGTTATGTCTGACAAACAAAGTTGAGTAATTACTTGTTTGCGGTGAGCTCTGAAGCTCTCTGCTGTATAGATAAAGTCTCCTGCTCTCATGTCAGTGCAATTGGAAGAGCTGTGTATATGGAGCCGATGTGCTAATCACTGCTATAGAGCCGTCCACAGCCTAACCAGGAATAGACTGGATGCATAAATCTAAAACTGCTTGTGCAGGCTGCTCTGATGTTAGCGTCCCCCAGCTAACCTGCTTGGATCAACTAAGAATCTGGTGAAAGCTATATGCTGGACTTCAAACTATAAGTATACTACAGCATCTGTTCTATATTTTTCTACATTTGAATGTGTCCTAGATTGTTGGACTATATATATTGCTAAAATAAATTATATAACAAAGAATGTTGCCATAACTTACATTTGAAGCATGTTTGAGCAATGGAGGTAGCTCACATGGCAACTGGCTGTACATTGGTATACGTTTAAAGAGTTGCACCTTTTAAAGATTGTGGCTTTGAAACAGCATGGCAAGACAACCTCTGTAAGGAAAACAGAGTTGGGCATTGACATTAAACACGCCTAATCTTTGTCTCCCTCAGTATCATCTGTCAGGAGGCCCCATACACTATACAGTTGGCTGGTCCATGCATATTTACTGTATTGTATGTGAACTCTTTTAGGTGTGGGACAAATTGCATGTTGTTAATCTGTATGGAAAAGGTTCTTAATGCAGGGCTCCATTGGATGCTATGGGTTAGTAGAAATGTTCCCCCCTTCTCCAAGGCCGTGGAGGTCTAAACTCGTTCACCCAACCAAGGCCGAGTTTTCATACAGTGCAGAGCAGTTATCAGCTTGAGTAACAAAGATTTTGATGTGGTTTTTGCAATGAGCAAAATTCATGGAAAAAACTAAACAGACATGTTATACACTTTTTTCTTCTTCACATCACCTTACGACTGGTGTACTTTATCCTAATATTTTGTCCTAAGCAAGCCATTTTTCTGTCCCATTCACACTTAGATTTTATGTTGTGTCTCTTTGAACACAAAAACACACGCCATAAAGACTGCATGCTTCTTTTTATTCAAAGTTTCACGGATTTCTTCATGCAGCTTTTATAGCAAAAAGCAAGCATTGGCATATGCATTTTTTGTGGGGGGTTTTCTTTCTGCGTTTCTCCCCATTTCAAGTCATGTGATCTATCCCATGATTTGTAATGTAAAAAAAGTACTGAAAAACAAAAAGAAAACATGTGCACACATGCCTTTTTGGCACAGAAAACAATGGAGGTATGACTGGAGAAAAACACTACAAACCGCCTTCCAAGAGAACCTGTGACATCTCCTCACATGTCTGTTTTAGGAAATACTTAAGTTCCCTGAAAACAACAATACTGGAGCATCTTTTCTTATAAGGCAGGGTTCACATGGCTGATTCACACTAATTGCGGGACGAATTTCGCCCGCAATTACGGCGTGTGTACGGGGGCGAGGCAGCTCGCCGGCCCCATAGACATTCATTATCCACGGCGCGTATCCCGCCAGGATAATGTGCATGTCACTTTCTCCCCGCTCGCCATGTTTCGCGAGCAGGGAGAGGAGACGAAATCCATAGTTCTCTATGAGAACTGTAGATTACCGTAATGACGGACGGATTTCGGCCGTATTACAGCGCAGTGCGGCACGCAATACGGAATGAAATCCGTCCCAAAATAAGCCGTGTGAACCTAGCTTAACTCGGTGTTATGCTGTTCCTCTGTTATTCCTCCTAGAAATATATTAGTGAATCAGTCACCTGGGTGTTGCTAGTTAGGGGTGTGCCCCTGCAGTATTGTCCAATCAGAGCTTCAGGATTATTATTTCTCAGGGAACATAGGTATTCACTTAAAGGGGTTGTCTCACTACAAGGATTGCTTTTTATGTTAAAGATCTTGCAGAAACAAGTCACTTTGCAATATATGTCCATTAACAGTGTCCTACCTATTCTGAGATATTCCCTCTTGTAGTGGCTGCATCAGCTCTTCAGGTCACTATAGCTACAGACCTGTTCCATCTCTCATGATAGGCTGCCAGCACTGGTCGCTATAGCTATTCACTGCAGGCCAGTAGAAGCCAGTTAACACGCCCCTCAATTCAGAATGAAACCAAGAAACAGGACTGAGGTCAGATGAATCAATGTAGTGAGACAACCCCTTTAAACAGACATGTCAGGAATAGTCCTAGGTCATCTTATCTTTAAAGATACCCTGTTTCCCTGAAAATAAGACAGTGTCATATTAATTTTTGCTCCTAAAGACAAGCTAAGACTTATTTTTAGGGGATGTTTTTTTTTTCTATGAACAATAATTCACATTTATTGTTGAACAAAACATCAACATGTATTAATATACTGTAGTGATTTCATCACAAACATCAGCATAAGCAGCCAAACTCTTTCAGAACTAAAAATGCACCGGACCTCTAACCCCCTGATGAAGCCAGTTTAGCTGGTGAAACATGTTGGGGAGGTCAGGCATGACATTTTAAATTGTGATTTCTAACCTCTTCCTACAGTGTCACCCGCTGCAGAGGGTCTCACAAGGAAACCTTATATGTTTTATGTCCATTGGATTAGGGAGGATTGCCCAAGTAGGAGGCTTGGGATCCCTTACTGGAGTTAGTAAATCACTGTATATATGAGGTTTCCCTGCTAATAGGTGGTGTTCCACCAGACCTGATAATAGAAAAGGAGTTATTTCTTCACAATTAGAAAGGGATAAATTGAGAGGTTAGAAATAAGGTTTTTAAATAGTGTGTATAGAGGTCAAGTGTTATACATAATAAAAGTTACATTTTAGTGTTCTATAGATTGAGAACTGATAGAGTTTAAGTTTGCCTATGGCAAAATAGTACATATAGTGATCAAAAATGCACTGTCTTATTTTCGGGGAATTGCAAGGATTGACTGCACAGTACGATTGTATTATTGCAAATACATGTGAACAATTTGTATTGAAAAAAAATTTGTCTTCACTGGAGCCTGAAGTGATTTTTTCAATAAAAATTGTTCACATGTATTTGCAATAATACAATCGTAGTGTGCAGTCAATCATTGCAATTCTTTGGACATTTGGACATTTATTATTGACTTGCAAATTTTTTAAAATATCTCATCAACGGAGTGCTTTTCCCTACCACACATCTTTATTTTCGGGGAAACAGGGGTACAACAGATGTGCTTGACACAATTTGATCCAGAATTTTAGTACATTTTGCTTAGTAATTCTGTCACGGTACCTGCCCCCATTTTATTAGATGCTGTCATACCGTATGTAATGCCAAAGGTGCACAGTGGCAGCCATGGGTATAACTATGGCCATAGCGACTGCTATGGAGCCCAGAGGAGGGATACTCATATATAAGAAAGGGTGTTCTTTGTTGCAGGGAACAAGAAGCTAGTGGCTTTCTGGTCTCGAGCACTAATGTGGATTCTCTAACATATGGTGACATTATTTATACCTTTAGTTATTGGTGGGGCCCCCCCATCTCATTTTGCTATGGAGCCCTATAAATTCTAGATACGCCCCTGGTGGCAGTTTTAGAATGGCTCTATATACACAGTGAGGAAAAAATGGGCGCATGGAGAAATATGGTCTTTGAAATGACTGAGCTTCATAAAAGAATAAAAGTTTGCAAAGCAAAACCTTTGAAGCTGTGAAATATAGTCTAGTTGCAGAACAAAGAGAATAAGCAGGAAATCATATGGACATGGTTAGCAGACGCTGTGCTGTGACCACGCAGAGTGGGATGTTATCTCTCAGAAAGTTATCAGTGGAAACAAAGCATTCCACTGGCAATTTGTGCTTAAAGCAGGACAAAAAGTTCAAATAATATCAGCACATAGGCCGCCCGACATATGCATTCCCAGCGATCATGAGAGAGAACCCCATCAACAGATGCTCGATTCTTATTACATGGGGTCATCGGTCATTAAGCACAATGGGTGGATAATTTATTTCATTTGCAAAGTGATAGATAAGGAGCATCACTTATTAACCACAATGAAATATCATTTACCACAGACCGTTCAGAATAGACAGCAGGCAACTGTGTACTTAATAGCAGAAGAGAAAATGTGTCATTAAGAACTAGGGCTTAGACACATCACATTGGACCCTACTACAAAATGTGTACATTATAACGTATACACGGAGCATACTCCAAACATGCACTGTTTTGAGCAGACACTTATCACTGATTTTTGATTTTTTTTTTTTTTTTTTTTAGCTGTCATCCGGTTTCCCTGCAATTTGATGGGATAGGTTTCTTTATAGATTTATGACCGATACAAATGTGTACATTTACAAACATAGGCACATACACTGGTATGTTTTCCATTGGCATTTTTTATTTAAAAAAAAAAACAAAAAACACAACATGTACTCAGACTAGTGGATTCATGTGGCATTAACCTTTCCTTAGGCTATATCTACACTGCAGTGGACAAAAAACGACCTGAAAACGAATTACTAAAAACGTTCATGAAACTGAGTTTTCTGTCCACTGCCTGTCAAAAGCAGCTGAAAAAACGTCCGTTTTTTGGCGCGTTTTTCGTTTTTTGAAGCGTCTTTGCTCTGCTTTTTAATGTATGCACAAATTAAGCCATTGGATGTAAACTACACCCTACAGGCGGAGTTAACATGTTAAGTAGTCACTTCCTTTAGATCACTGTAGCCACTGTGAACACATTGTCCTTTGTGTGCTGCTGCTGCTGCGTGCTACTGCTTTATTAAATTTTGCACCAGATTCTTGCACCAAAATCCACAAAAACCCACATTATCTTTCCATACCGCAAGATAACTGTATTAGCGTCAAAATCTGTAAAGAAAAGGATTTTAGCGCCAAAATCCCCAAAAAAACGCATTATTGCGCCAAATTCCGTAAAAAAACTGTTTTAGTGTCAGAAGCAAGATCACTTTATTAGCGCCAAAATCTGTAAAGATACGGATTTTAGCGCCGAAATCCGTAAAAAAATGGATTCCGACGCCAAAATCCATAAAAAACGTATTTTTAGTGCCAGAAGTGAGATTAGCGCCAAAATATGTTCAGTAAAGGATTTTTGCACCAAAATCCACAAAAAAATGGATTCCGACGCCAAAATCCATAAAAAACGTATTTTTAACGAAAAATATATGAATTGCGCAAAAATCGTTAGCGGCCAAAGCATGATCATATTATGAACGGTACAAACAAGGACACATAAGACACTTTTATGCAAATTTGATAAGGTATAACCTTTATTAACACCCACTATAGGTGTAACTTGGGTCTCTGGGAGGGTTTTCATTGAAAAATTGCGGCAAAAAACGGGCCAAAAGACGTCCGCCGCTTTCCATAGACTCCTGTAGTAAATTTTCCTCCCTGCTCTGGCGTTTTTTAGAGCATGCTGCAAAATACGACCAGTAAAAAAAAACGAGCAGAAAAAAGAAGCTCAGTGTAAACAGCAGGAGGTTTTTACAATAGAAGCCTATGGGAGATGATTACAGTTGTTTTTCCAGCGTTTTTAGAAAACGAAAAATGCTGAAACAACTGACGTTTTTCTGTGCAGTGTAGACATAGCCTTACGCGCTTTTCATTTGTTCACAGTATGGTGGGATACAGTCAGGCAGAATACAGATCCTGGACATGCCCAGACAACGGACATACATATGTAGTCAATGTCAGAAAATGCTTCTATTGAAAAGTCTCTATGTAGTTAAGCTGTATAAGGCTAGGTTCACACTGTATTTTTAACATATGTTACAGAGAAACAGATTTTTCTTCTTAACATATACTTTTTATTGTGTACTTCTATAGTTTTCTTAATGCATACCTCAAACGTATAGGGGCACATTAGCATACGTTTGTATCCCCTTTTTTTTTTTTTTGCTAAAAAGATGTTCTGATGAAAAACACATACATAAACATATGCAAACGTCACTAATAGACTTCAACTTCTCTAAACTGTTTGGAAAGTGAGGAGTCAATTAGTGTGTTTGTATCCACAAGACTTCACACACAATCATTGATTATTTACTTGAATCACCTTTCTGAACAATTTAGACAACTGAAAGAAGCTTGCTGGTAATAAAGGCAGTTTAATTGAAGCGCAGTTAAAACTGCACCAAAACTGCGCTGTGTGAAACGCTGATGCGTGTTTGTAATAAAAAATCAATGTAAATCACACTGCTATTTATTAGATACGTGTTTGGGTCCGTTTGGGGTCTGACAGATGCAAACACGTATCAAAAAGCGTATGTTACACAGAGTAAACATGCCGTGTGAACATACCCTTAATCAGCAGTGAACACTGAACGTTGATGGCCACACCTGCAAATCCATGCGGCCACTCATTAACCGAACTGAAAGGGTGCTTTCACACGGTGCGTTTTTGCCGTCATTTTTGTGCATGAAGGCACAGCTATTAATGTTGTACATTGCTTCACAAAAAACACATCAAAAGCACACCCAAAGTCCTTGGTATGGGTGAATGCAGCAGTTCTCAGATACGTCATAGCCGCACCGCATTATGTATTTTTACCCTTTGGCAGGGTTCAAACGGCTTATTCAAGCCGTAATTGCGGGATGGATTTCGCCCGCAATTACGCCGTGTGTACGGGTCGGGGGCGCCGGGATAATGTGCATGTCACTTTCTCCCCGCCTGGCAGATGAGAACTATGGATTACCGTAATGCCTGGCACGGATTTCAACCGTACTGCAGCGCAGTACAGCGTGCAATATGGCTGGAATCCGTGCCCGAAATAAGCTGTGTGAACTTTGACACGGTGCGTTTTTGATGCGGTTTTTTGTGCAGGAAGGCACAACAATCAATGCTGTACATTGCTGCACAGAAAACGCATCAAAAATGCACCATTGGATTTTAATGTGGAATTCGATACAGATTCTGTGTCAAATTCTACATTAAGATGCTTGTGTAAATTTGAATGGCCATTCCACGATGCAGTTCACACTTTGAACTACAATGCAGATTTTCCACACCACAGTGCAGAGGAAAAAGAATGGACATGTCCATTGTTTGAAGAAGATCCTTCTTGGATTCCCATTAGCAGGCCTGGATGCAGGTGAACGTACCCTTGGGGTGAATGCACAAGGGAAGGTTTTTTTAGGGGATTTTTCTACTTTGACTTCAATGGGAGAAGCAGAAACTGTACAAAAATATCCAGATAAACCTTTCCTACACAATTTGCCTTCTCCCATTAAGGGCATGTTCCCACGGCAGGGGACAAATACCGGCCAGGTTTGCCGGCCGGTATTTGTCAGGTTTTGCGGGCGTCCCCACGGCCGCGGAGGGGGGGGGGGCGGCTTTTCTCTGCGATGAGCGGAGAACAGCCCTCCCCCTCCCATTGAGTTGTTCATATTCCGCCCGGAAACCGAACGGAAGATTGTGCATGTTCAATGTTTTGCTGCCGGTCCGCCGGTGGCAAAACCGCCGGGCGGAAAACCCGTGCAGTGGGGACTGCTGCACGGGTTTTCCATAGAGCACAATTGTGTTCATTTTCGGCCGTTTTTTCAGGCGGTCTGAAAAACCACAAACCGGCTGAAAAACCGGCCGAAAGCCCGTGCCGTGGGGGCATGCCCTAAAGGCTATAGAGAAAACCTGCAGTAAAATCAGCACCAAAATCTATATCAATCTAATACAAAGGTACACATCTATTACTTCCATGTTCATACCCTCATGTCATACAAGCTTACAGCCTGGCATATTAAGTAGAGGCAGTTAAAGGTTCACAACTACAGGACCCCTCACATATTTGGAGGCAGGAAACTAGGACACTTGTGAGGCATTGTGTTTTCTTAAGCTATAAATAGGGCGCACAACTTCCTTTGGTTGAAAAACACCATCAGGTCAAAAAAGTCTATAGTTTTGAATATTGTCCAAATGTTTGTACTAAGAGGTCTCTGTATACAGTATCCAATGGTCAGGTAGGAATAAGACACACGTCGCCTTCCTACAAAACTACTGTCTGTATACACAACATCCCTTAAAATAACGCCATCATTTTTTTTTTGCTGCAACCTGACTCCAAGGATGTTTTATACCTGTGTCAGCCGAGACATAATATGGATTTGATGAGTGACCATAATGTTTACATGCAGGGTGCATCAGAGTAAAAGCTACTCTGGCTAATGGTACCAAGCACTTAACTCCTTAGGGCATGTTCACACGGCGTTTTTGGACGAGGTTGTCGAAGCGTTTCCTCGCCCAAAACGCTTCCAAAACGCCCCCAGTTAATTTAATTGATTCCTATGTAAAACCTCGTTGTAGTTCACACACGACGAGATTTTTACACGCTTCTTTGGAAGCAATGAAAGGCCCTGTTCACACGCCAGATTTGGGCGCGGGTTTGGCCGCAGGTTTCAGCGTGGTTGCCGCGGCCAAAACCTTGTCCAAATCGCGCCCCAACCTCGCGTCTCCCGACGCGGGTTATCGGCGCGGTCGCAGTTGGGGCGTGGTTTGCGCCCATACAAATTAAGAGGCAGGACCCAAACCCGCTCCCCACCCGCACCGAAAAGCACGGCGGACACCGCGCCGAAGACTCGCTGTCAAGAATTGACAGGAGACTTCGCACACACGCGCACCAAAGCCGCGGCCAAACCCGCGCCGTGTGAATAGTAACGCGGTTTCCCATAGGAAACCATGTTATGAACTGGGGCGCGATTTGGACGAGGTTTTGGCCGCGGCAACCGCGCCGAAACCCACGGCCAAACCCGCCGTGTGAACAGGGCCAAAAAGAAGTGTCATGTCAATTCTTGAAGCACGTCGTAGGTGCGGTTTAGGCGTGGCTTTCGCTGCGGTTTTTCGGTACGGTTTTTGTCCTGGCTATTCATTTGTATGGGTGAAAACCTCATCAAAAACCTGATCAAAGTCTGGTCAAAAAACGTGTTTCAGGCGAGGTTTTGGGCGAGGAAACGCTCCGAAAACCTCGTCCAAAAACGCAGTGTGAACATGCCCTTATTCTGTTCATTCCATGTGTCCCAATAGTAAAGCCATAGTGGGGTAGAGTTTCTTCTTGAGTAGACCACCCTGGAATTTCTGCAGCAGACCCACAGAATAGACGTCACACCAGTTGGGATTAGTAAATCCATAACAAAATCTCCACTTATTCATACAGATTTTATTTTGTTTTCCATACCACACCTAACCTCCTCTTAAGAGGAGAGGTTAAAAAAATTACAGTATACTTTTTAGTCTGAAGAAAAGGCGAGATGATTCATTTATGTAAGTAGATAAATGGCCCCTACAAAAAGTATGGGGAAAAACTATTTCATGTAAAGCCCCCCCAAAAGACAAGAGGACATTCCCACCATCTGGAGAAATAAAGGATTCAATCTCCAGAGGAGAAAAGCGTTCTTTCACTGTAAGGCCTGGTTCACACGGCTTATTGCCGGCGTAATTGCGGCGACGGATTTCGCCCCGCAATTACGACGGCAGCCGTGCAGCGGGCCGGCAGCTAACCGGCCCCATAGACTGTCATTAGCTACGGCGCGTACGCGCTGTAAATAATTCACATGTCACTTTCTCCCCCCGAGGCGGATTCGCCGAACGGGGAGAAGAGACGGAATCCATAGTTCTCTATGAGAACTGTGGATTACCGTAATGACCGAGACGGATTGGAGCCGTACTGCAGTGCAAATACGGCGCACAGTACGACTCCAATCCGCGTCCAAATAAGCCGTGTGAACGAGGCCTAAGAACTGTAAATCTGTGGAAAAGCTGCCCCAGGAGCTGGCCACAGCAGGAACAGTTGAGGACTTCAAGAAACGCTTGGGTAACTACCTGAAACTAAAGAATATTAAAACTTATGCAGGTGTATACAATTCTAGATCCAGTTTAATGCCAACTTTGGGATCAGAAATTAAATATTCCTTTAGGGCAGATAGGTTCTTGCCTTATGGGATCCAAGTCTTCATCAGTAGGGGAAACAAAGCTTAAAAGGTTTGTCTCACTACATGGATTCATCTTACCTCAGTCCTGTTTTCTTGGTTTCATTTTGAATTCAGGGGCGGGTTTATTTACCTCTACTAGGCTGCAGTAGAAGCCAGGTGTGTAGCTATAGCAACCAGTGCCGGCAGCCTATCATGAGAGATTGAACAGGTCTGTAGCTATAGCGACCTGAAGAGCTGATGCAGCCCATAAAAGAGGAGATATCTCAGAATAGGTAGGACACAGTTAATGGACATATATTGTGACTTGTTTTAGCCAGGGCTGTGGAGTCGGCAAGCCGAAGCCCCGACTCCGACTCCTCAATTTCCCACACCCCCGACTCCCTCAGACACGGCGACTGTTTAAGTGATAACTTCACGGTAGTAAAATGGTCCCAACAGGCTGTACATCACCATATGAAACAGGCGAGATCGAACAGGTCTGTAGCTATAGCGACCTGAGGAGCTGATGCAGCTCATGCAAGAGGGGATATCTAGGAATAGGTAGGGCACTGTTAATGGACACATATTTCAAAGTTACTTGTTTTTAAAAGATCTTTAACATAAAAATTCATCCTTGTAGTGAGAAAACCCCTATAAAACTTTGATTTTTAGGAGCAAAACTGTAACTAAGCAGATGCTAAATACTTGCAAGTCAAATGTATGTATAAGATAGGCAAGATGACTGTATATAAAATTACAGTAGCCTCATGTACAAAGCTGTAGTGGATGGAGATATGGAGCCTGAAAGTCACAAGTTCAAAACATTGTTACCATTTTGCTTGTCAGTGTAAAATATATTTATTGGATATGACTTTACAACACAAAAAAAATTATAAATATGCAAAACACTGCAGGAACATTTGTGGAGTCTCTGAATTTGTTCTGAGAAATAGTATCGCCTCCATCAGATCCTGCATACATGACCTCACATCTGATCTCATTATTTCCAGGCTAGAGAACGGCCTCTCTACATTAACTTGGGTTGGGCGCAAAGCGGTGACCACGGGGGCAACATCTCTAACAATGTCGGGGTATAAAGGAATTGTCTCAGCCACATTCAGTTTTGATGAATGGTTGAACTCTTCTACTTCTTTGAAAACAGGTGAAAAATTTTGCTGAAATCTGTTTGCCCTGGCAGCGGAACCTTTTCCCCTGGGGCAGCGCTTGCCTGCTTCATGTCATCAATTACACTCATGTGATGAGGCTGAAGATATGGGAGCAGTAGCACTGGCCGGACCCAATTCCTCTTGCTCTTTGCATCGAACTAACTGGACCAACTAATTAGATATTTTGGGAGTTGGAGTCGGTCCACTTTATGACGACTCCGACTCCTGCAAAATAGCCACCGACTCCACAGCCCTGGTTTTAGCAAGATCTTTAACATAAAAAGCAAACCTTGTAGTTAGACAACCCCTTTAAAAATTCCCTCTACCCCTCCTTTTATCCACATTCTTCCCCACCTTTGGTTAAAATTAATGCACATATGTCTTTTTTTGACCGTACTATGTAATCTGTATAAACATACCCTAAAGGTGTAGGGAGCCTTACAGGCTATACAATGCTCGTTGGGAAAATCAAATATGGAAAAAAGCTTGAGGGAACAGAACTATGTCTTTGGTGCCACCTATTTTCAAGAAGCAGTGACACATATGTAACGCAGTCTTCTGGCAACAGGCCCATATAATACACAGTAACAAACCTTACAAGGATTCATGGGAGAATACTTCCAATAAGAAAACAGGTCATAGATTGGTAACCAGTTGATCAGTCTTCCTGGCTAATCTTTCACATCCACACTGTAGAAGGATTTTCCCACGCTAATTATGTGTTTCATAACAGAATTCACATTATGTGTTAGGGGAAACAAGCAGTAGGCTGCTCAGTCAGAAAACCAGTCTGCAGAGTATATCAGACAGTGACTAACAAAGGCTGGAAAACAAATATGACTCTATAATTACTAATTTAGCAATGAAACCAACACAACCACGTACTACTATTCTGGGATGTCATATGTGTCCATCTCGGTTCTTCATCATGTGAAATACACACAGAAGAGTATCTGCATGATTCATAGGAAGGCTACAAAGCTTGAGCTATGAGTAGCATTTACAAAGCTGAAGCCCATACATGCGTCAGAAGCATTTAGCCCCAATCTGGTTAGGACATCATAGGAAAGCTAGAGCATATCAAAAAGAAGAATAAAGTATAGGGTATGTTTATACTGGTCTATCAAAGCCTTCTGTCATTGGTATGCCTTGTGGAATACTTCTGATGTCTATATCTGTAGTGCTAGTGAAATTTGTGACTATTTGATGTCATAATTTCCATTTCTTGTATATTAATCTAATTATAATTTCCTTTGTTGTATCACAAGTTATAATCACACAGGCTTGCATACCTCTGTATATCTCTCAAGCCTACAGAGTTCACTTAATTTACAATCTGAGGGGTGCCTGCATCGTCTGGTTTCGGAGTGATTCTGTATTCTCTTATCTTTGTCTCAGGGAGCTGGCCCCTTCATGATACAAGATGAGGTAATACGAAAGAACTTGGTATTCTAAGTGGACACAATACGTAGGTTGTGTCTGCCAGTTTTTTTGTTTAAGACATATAAGAGCCAGAGAGGTTTTGGTGAAATTAGAAGCTGGTACCCAGTGCGGAGGACGCTGTCGCTGGTGTTGAATCCCTCCTGGAGTTCCCTGTTTTCGCCATTTAGCTTCTCAATGATTGAAGTCATAAAAAACAGGTGAAGTTATAAGCTCTGAGGAGGTGAAGTATTTAATCTTTGTAAATACATATTTAGCAAAACTGTCCCCAATGTCACACTATTTTCTGTAACCAGTTTATTCTTACTTATATGTTATATTCTATGTTAAATAAAATTGTGTTGTAATCTGACTGATTGGCCTTCTTTAAAGCTGTACCTAAAACCTGTATTGAAAAACTTGGCAAAACAATATCACATAGAAGGTTTAGCCATAAGATCACCAGACATGCTAGTGGAGATGTCACTAAAGGGGTGTTCCCACCACAGACTTCCATGACATAATAGAATACACCATCAAAGTCTGATAGATGCGCATCCCACCTCGGGGACCCACACATATCACAGCAATGGGCCCCTGCAAGTTACATCTCAGAATGGAAAGATGGTTGTGCTTGCAACTATTTCTTTCTATTCTGTTCTATGGGAGTTCCCATACTCAGCTGTACTCAGAACTCCCTCTGTACAGAATGTTAAGTGTCCCATGGACTCAAATGATGATAGGTACTATCCTAGAGTTAGGACTGGGATCAGCCTTAGGGTGCTTTCACACAGTGCGTTTTTGGTGCGTTTTTTGTGCAGGAAGGCACAGCAATTAATGATATACATTGTTGCACAATAAACGCATCCAAAAAACACATCAACAACGCACCGTGTGAAAGCACCCTTAGTGGAAGCAGCTAATCCACATTCTTAAAACACAATGAAATCCACATACCGGACCAAATGAAAAAGATGGCAGAAACACTTTTGGAAAGGTCCATGGTATAAGGGTATGTTCACATGCCTTAAATTTATGCTCGTTTTGGGGCGTATTTTGCATGGAGTTAAGCTCGAAAATTCACTTCTAACAATGTTTTATGCATCTCTCATTCATTGCTATATAAAATATGCGCCATCATCATATATAATTGTAAGATAATGGTGCAGATTTCCCTGTAGAAAACAGAATTTAAAAAACGACTACACTCACCGCACCAATCATGTAGTGCTGCTGGGGCTTCCCTAGTTCACTCCAGTCTGTGTCAATGTAAACTGCACTGGCGGGAGGCCAGGGTATGCTCACATAATGGAATTTTGAAATGTAAATTTACGCTTCAAAATTAACTTAAAAATACGCCTGATTATAAATGAATTTTTTTTTTTTTTTTTTAAAGTGTGGAGAATATTTTGAGGTATTTATGCACTGAAAAATGCTCCTTCACTGTTTCTATATGGATTTTACTTGCGTAAATGCGTCAAGAATTCATGTGAGTAAAATTGTCCCAAAATACAAGTCACAAATACGCGTCATGTGAATGATGGTGCGTATTCTACATTAGAAACAATGACAGCTACATAAAACGTTGTTAGAAGCTTATTCTGGGGCAAATTTTGGTGTAAAGCACGCCCCAAAAGAAGCGTAAAAATGATGCAGTGTGAACATACCCTTAGGCTATGTTCACACGGCTTATTTTGGGACGCATTTCGCCACGTATGAGAGCGTACTGAGCTCTAATACGAGTGAAATGCGCCCCAATCATTACAGTAATCCACAGTTCTCAGAGAACTAGGGATTACGCCTCCTCTCCCCGCTTGTACAATACGATCGTATTGTACGAGCAGGGAGATAATTGACATGTCATTTATTCACAGCGCTTATGCGCCACAAGTAGTGACAGCCTTTGGGCTGGTGGGCTGCCGCCCCCCCCCCCACCCCGGGCGAACTACCAAACACCCGGCGTAATTGTGGGGCGTACTGTATGCCCCGCAGTTAAGCCGTGTGAACATACCTTTAGGGTATGTTCACACGGCTTAAATTGCCGTATATTTCAGTGTGTATTTCACTGCGTATAAAGTGCAATACGCTGCGAAATGCGCCTTGCAAGTATGGTAATTCATAGCTCTTAGAGAGCTATGGATTACGCATCGTCTCCCTGCGTGTACAGTACGATCGTAGTGTAGGCGCAGAATTGACATGTCAATTGTTAGCACAAGCGCCGTCGACAATGCATGTCAATGGTGCCGGCCGGTTGCCCCTCCCCGCTTTGGAATTACGCGATGATCAGCACGTGGTTCCAAAACATACGCACCGCAATATAAGCCGTGTGAACATACCCTTATAGTGGGGCACCTAGTGTTTTTTTTATTTTACACTTCACTGGCAAATTCTGTCGCACAATGCGGGTGACCCAGAGGACTAGGAATAGCTTGCAGATTTTGATTTTACTATTAGAGTATGTTCACACGCAGGCATGTACGCGCTGTTATACACCTGTCGCTTAAGAAGTACGCCCTGGCCATTGACATGTCTCTTCTTTCTCCTGCTATGTACTGTGTGCCAGGGAAAATAGCAGATGTTCATAGCTCTCAATGAGAGCTATGAATTACCGTATTTGAAGGGTGCAATTCAGGACTATTGCAGCACAATTAAGCGCTGAATTACGCCCCACAAATATGTTGTGTGAACATACCCTTAAAGTCAACAAGAAAACCTGCAAAAAAAAAAAGTAACATGCTGAGGGTCAAAGCTTGGTTCATATCAGCTTTTATTGTTCTGTCAGGAATGATGGAAAAAAATAGTGCAGCAAACATTTCGAGGGGTCCACCAGGTGCCATTGTGAAATGGGTACGTGGCACCTCTGACGCTGGTGTGAACCAGGCCTTAGAAATTCACATCACAGGTCAGTTTCTCAAAAAAATTCTGCAGGGAAAATCTGCTGTTTTTCCACCACCTACACATTTACCCTACAGTTGTGGAATTTGGCCACTGGTTTCCCACTGAAGTGTGAGTCGTTAGGAACAGTCAAATTCACATATGATGCATACCAACATGCAGATTTTTCTCCCAGCAAGTGTGAACCCAGCCTAGTAGAGACTCTCTACTGACTCTGTACGGACGTCACAGCATCCATTTTTGCAGGCTTTTCCACTTTAATGGCTCAGGTTTGGGCTATTCCTACTGGATACGGTGCAACATGCTGAAATATTGGCATCATAGAGCGGTGGAGTCCTGATGGAACAGAGCTAACGCAAGTGTGAGCAAAGGCTTCCACAACAAAGACAAATCTGTTCAGGTTATAGTAAGGATCAGCGTCCTGTACACTGATCAGCGGCATGAGCACCACTACCACCACATCAGCCCAACTACCTGCAGGTCTATAGTCAGTACGGGAGCTTTCACACAGCGCAGTTTTGGTGCAGTTTTAACTGTGCTCCAATTAAACTGCCTGTATTACCAGCAAGCTTCTTTCAGTTGTCTAAATTGTTCAGAAAGGTGTTTCAAGTAAGTAATCAAAGTACTATGTGTGAAGTCTTGTGGATACAAACACACTAATTGATTACTCACTTCGCAAAGGGCGCTTTGACATGGTGCATTTTTTGTGCAGCAATGTACAGCATTAATTGCTGAGCCTTCCTGCACAAAAAATGTGTCAAAAATGCGTCAAAAACGCACCGTGTGAAAGCGCCCAAACAGTGTAGGTAATTGCAAAAAGCTTGCTGGTAATAAAGGAACTGCACCAAAACTGTGCTGTGTTAAAGCACTCAAACTACAGGATATCCTGCTCCATGTTAATCATTTCATGGTCTACTCCAACACTCACAGCTACCCATAATATTGACAATCACACATGATACAAGATTGTTAACGATGTATAGCAATGTCCATGCAATGATCGAAGGGCAAAATTTAGGACAAAATCCTAATTTTTATATGTGATAATGATCTGCCATAGATGCCTCAGCGTGGGGGTGCCGCACACAGCAGACGATGCATTGACATGGTCATTAATCACTTTGTCTATGACACGCTTCATTCACGTGTTATCAAAAAATAATCGCTGTCAAGCATGAACATCTGTGGCAATTTCTAGTCTCCAAGATGAATGGAGTGAACATTTCTAGTATATCCATCTCAATGTACACATTTATTATATGTATATCTATTTATTATACATGGTTTCCATATTTATATTATATATAAAAAAAATATATATATACATATAAATAATGTAGGTATTATACATACAATATATATCTACAACTTTCATATAATAGAAAACATGGGCAATGACCCAAAAATAAATCTATCTATATACACATATATATGAAAGTGAGATATATATATATATATATATATACATACATACACACACACACACACACACATACAGATGGATACAACTTTCATATAATAAACACAGGCGAAGATATATATATTATATAAATATAGTATGATATAAAATAAATAATACCCCACATACAGATGGATACAGACTTTTATATATAATAAACACAGCGAAAGATTTATATATAGTATACTGAAAATATGCTCAGGTCAGTGCCTGTGTTTTTTATTATATGAAAGATTATATATATATATATATATATATATATATATATACACACACTATGACCAAAAAATAAATATCTATATACACATATGTGTGTCTGTGTATATAAACACAACTTTCATATAATAAAAAACACAGGCACTGACCTGAATATATATATATATATATATATATATATATATATATATATATAATATATTATATACACCACACACCACACACACACACTTTCTCTCTCTTACAGTCACACAACTTTCATATACTAGAAAACATAGGCGATGACATGAAAATATATACTCAGGTCATTGCCTGTGTTTGTTATGATATGAAAGTTGTATCCGTCTGTCTACACACATATATACACATACAACTTTCATATACTAGATAACCTAGGCGATGACCTGGGAACCCCCGAATTCTGAGAGGCTGCAGATACACTCCTACTCCAGGAATCTGCAGCTGCCCCAGCTTTCACAGGCTCGGAGAGGTACGCCTAGGTGCAGTGACCTGGAGAGCTGGGCAGCTGTAGAGTAGTTCACTCTTCCACCACTCGTAAACCAGAAGCTTGAGGTCCGATGGGAGCCCCGTACTCACCCAGGGTCTCGGCCAGCAGCAGGGCAGGGGCTGTGAGCCAGAGCAGGGGCAGCAGTCCGGTCACCGCACCTCTGACCCCGGCCATCGCTCCCACTTAGGCAGAAGTTTGCAGCGGGCTCCTCGGTACAGGATGTTGTCTCCACACTACCGGCCTCTCCATTCAGGGACTTCACAGGGATATGGCGAGAGCACACAGGCGCCCGCACCGATCACCCTCCGTGTGCGATCCCTACTCCCACACCGACTGCTCCTCCCGGCTCTGCTGTAGTGCTGCCCCCTGCTGGCCACACCCGCCCACTGCATGAGGGAATCCCAGACAACCTGCACTAAGACTGGGATTACTAGAGTCATCACTGGTTAATCTCTGGGGATACCTAAAGCACATCCTAAATGCTGGGGATACTAAGGTCATGCTCCAAATACTAAACTAATACGAGGGATAGTAAAGAAATGATCAAAATAAGTTACTAAACTATAATCGTACAGTAGATACAAAGGTCACGCTCTAAATACTAAACCGCTGCTATAAGTACTAAAGTGATGCTCGAAATACTAGACTAATACTGTAAATACTAAACTGCTGCTATAAGTACTAAACTAATACTAGAGATAGTAAACAAATGCTCGAAATGCTAAACTATAACCATAGATACTAAGGTCATGCTCTAAATACTAAACTGCTGCTATAAGTACTAAACTAATACTAGTGATAGTAAAGAAATGCTCAAAATACTTAACTATAACCGTAGATACTAAGGTCATGCTCTAAATACTAAACCACTACTATGGATACTAAACTAATGCTCTAAATCAGGGGTGTCAAACTCGTATTCACCGGGGGCCACATCAGCCTCACGGCGTACCTTAAAGTGCCTTAAAGGGCCGACATAATTTTAGAACTGTGTAAATGGAACTTCTCCTTAACTGTTACATTTGTACAGTATTGCTGTTATAATTAGCCCTTTGAGGGGAACCAGGAAGAATATGTTAGCCCCCCATAGGTAAATAGGTACATATGACCCTTGCAGGTAGATAAGTTGTTATAAAGCCCCCTGTAGATGAAAGTTATATCTGCCCATGTAGGTAGATAGGTATTTTGCCCTCTGTAGCCAGGTAGTAATATGCCTCCTGCATCCAGGTAATTGCCCCATGTAGCCGGTAATATGCCCTCTGCAGCCAGGTAATATGCCCCATATAGCCCCCTGTAGCAAGGGAGATGCCCCACATAGCACCCAGTAGCGATGTAGATGCCCCATATAGCCCCCCAGTCGCCAGGCAGATGCCCCATAGCCCCCAGTAGTCATGTAGATGCCCCATATAGCCCCCCAGTAGCCAGAGAGATGCCCCATAGCCCCCAGTAGCCATGTAGATGCCCCATATAGCCCCACAGTAGCCAGACATATGCCCCATATAGCCCCCAGTAGCCAGGCAGATGCCCCAAATAGCCCCCCAGTAGCCATGTAGATGCCCCATAGCCCCCCATTAGCCATGTAGATGCCCCATAGCCCCCCAGTAGCCATGTAGATGCCCCATATAGCCCCCAGTAGCCAGGCTGATGCCCCATATAGCCCCCAGTAGCCAGGCAGATGCCCCATAGCCCCCCCCAGTAGCCATGTAGATTCCCCATAGCCCCCCAGTAGCCATGTAGATTCCCCATAGCCCCACAAGTAGCCAGGTAGATGCCCCATAGCCCCTCAAGTAGCCATGTAGATGCCCCATATAGCCCCCTAATGATTACAAAATAAAAAAAACCTTCTCACTTCCTGGTGGTCAGTGCATCACGGCCCGGTCCTGGAGCTGGTGTACGGTGTAAGCAGTGTGACGTCACGCCACTTATGCCGTTACGCAGCTCCCAGGGATCTCCTCGGCGGCAGAGGCTGCCAACCGAGGAGACCCAGCGTCGTATCACATCAGGGGGCGTGAGTAAAGTGATGCGTCACGCCCCTGCGACGCCATATGTATGTACAGTGCTCACCGAGCACAGTACAAACAAAGGGAGAAGGTGGGAGGGAAATGATCCTTCCTGCCTTCTTCCTGTACCAGCAGGTGCGCCAAGCGTGTAGCTGCTGACTGTCTCTGCGCGGCTGTGGTAAAACAGCCGTGCGGAGTCAGGGAGATCGCGGCGGGCCGCAAAACACAAGGCCGCGGGCCGGATTTGGCCCGCAGGCCTTGTGTTTGACACCCGTGCTCTAAATACTAAACTATAACCGTAGATACTAATGTCATATTCTAAATAATAAACCACTACTATAGATACTAAACAAATACTATAAAAACTAAACCAATACAATGAATACTAAATAAATGCTAGAAATACTAAAGCCTGGTTCACATGCGCTGGCGGTTTCGTTCAGAGCCTCCGTTGCACAGGTGCAACTGGATCCGTTTTGCAGCAGACACCAACGCCGTCCAGCAGACACAGGGTCCGTCAGTTTCCGCTGTGGTTTCTATTGTTTTACTGGAAAAAAATAGCGCAGCATGCTGCTCTATGTTCTCCATCATTCTCAATGGAACTTGCAATGGTACAAATACTAAACTGATACTGTAAATACTTAGCTAACACTATGGTTGTTAAAGTAATATTATAAATACTAAACTAAAAGTAAGAATAATGAACTAACATTCAAAATACTCCATTTATACTATTAATACTAACCTAACGTTAGAAAGACTAAACTAATACTAGGGATACTAACGGAATATTCTAAATGCTACGCATACTATATCCAATGACTACTAAACTAATACTTTAAAATCTAAGGTAATATTATAATAACTTAAAGGGGTGTTCCCATCTTGCACTTTGGTTGTTTATCGATAGGGTACGCCATCCCACATATAGGACCTACACTTATCTCATTAATGAACCGCTGAAAGTCTTGGTACAGAATGGAGAGCCAGTCACACTTGCACAGAACTCTCCATTCTGTTCTATGGAAGTTCTGAGTACAGCCGAGCAGTGTCTTTGGCTGATTGTATATTCCACAAGTAGATATGAATATGTAGATGTACAGGGCTGTGGAATAAGTCTATGCCATATAGTTAATGACTAATGACTACCTTAAAACATACTAGCTAACAGCATAAAGCTGACTTTTAACTGTGTGAAATAAGAACATGAGCGCTGTGGCAGATTGGGGCACTAGATGCTCACCCTCCAGCTATACAGTGAGCTATATCTTTTCACACAAATAAATCATGAGTTTAATAACCTAATAAAATGAATAATCCCCCCAGCAAGTTACCCTAACCACTGTCTGCTTCAGATGAGGCTATTCAGTACTGGTTATCATGGGCCCTTGCTGTCTTAAGGGCCGTTCACACGGCTTATTTCTGGGACGGATTGCCCGTATTGCGCGCCGTACTGTGCTGCAATACGGCTGGAATCCGTCCCAGCCATTACGGTAATCCACAGTTCTCATAGAAAGTGACATGCACATTATCCCGGCGGGATACGTGCCGTGGATAATGCATTGTCTATGGGGCCGGTGAGCAGCGCCCCCGCCCCTTACTCAAGGCGTAATTGCGGGCGAAATCCGTCCCGCAATTACAGCTTGAATAAGCCGTGTTAACCGGCCCTTAGGGTAATTTCAGCGGATTCTACCTCCAAAACTGCATAAAAAATGAATAAAAAAGCCTGCAGTTGATTTTCATTGATTCCACAGTTTTCTGCTCTTATTTTCAATGCAGTTTCCAGCACTGAAAAAGAAGTGACATGTACATTCTTGAGGCGTTTTGCACAAGTAAAATGCCCACAGGAATCCATGGAGAGCTTTTAAACTTTGCCCAAAAAACACTATGGCACAATATTGAATATTCAATATTGAATGAAAACCACATAGAAAACCGCATCAAAAAATGCACCGAAAAACGCGCTCAAAAACCTCATCAAATCCTCGTCTGAAAACTGCTGCATATGAGGCGTTTTTCAGATGAGTATTTGAAGCTGACTTGGATGCTGAAAAATCAGTGTCCAAATCAGCCATTTGAACATATTCTTAGGGCCCCATATATGAACCTGTTTAGGTCTAAAACTCACTTTTTACCCATAGTAACCTATGCGCATAAGAGTGAGTTTTAGACCTAAACAGGTTCATACATGTGGCCCTTAGAGTCTAGTTTGTAAGGACCTTTTTGTACTGCCTTCGATTAGGTAAACCCCCAGTGGGCCACTGAGCAGAGCTGACCTGAAGTTGTTTTTAAATTACATATACATCCTCAGAAGAGCCAAAAAAGCATAGAAAAAGGGGAAAAAAACAAGAGGCAGAGTAAAGGAGGCATTTCCAATCATTTATAGTAATTGTAGGGTGGGCTGCTAAAATAAACTCTACCGGTGGGCCCAGAAACAGCTCAACTGGTGGGCCCCTAGAATCAACCACCTGTGGGCCCTAGATACCCCAGTCTTACACTGCCTTATATAATATGTCATCTGTATATAACCAGTGGTTGAAAAGTTTTTCCAACATTTTACATTAATGGACTAACCATGGTGTCAGAGGAAAGCCAAAGGTAGGCTCCTCAGTGGATGGGCCAGCAGTGTAACGACTGATTGGGCTAGGGCCACACAGCATAGGACAAAAAACATCTTTTTGTCCTATGTAGGACCGCGTTTTTTTTTGTCACTGTTTACTCAAACAGGTGTTAGTTTTTTTACCGTCGGCCCTTAGGGTATGTTCACACGGCATAATTCCGGCGCACATTTTGCCACGTACTTGCGCTCTAATACGGGCAAGATGCGCACCGAAATTATGGTAATCCATAGTTCTCATAGAGAACTATGGATTACGCCTCCTCTCCCCACGTGCGGGAAGATAAGTGACATGTCAATTACTCGCGGCGAATACGCGCCACAAGTAATGCATGTATATGGGGCTGGCAGGCTGCTGGCCCCCCCGTGCCACAGGAGTACACGTGTATCAGCGCGAGCTCCTGAAAGACACAATGTACTGCGGTGCGTACCGTATGCGCCGCAGTACATCGTGTGAACATAACCTTACAATTGAATGTACGGGAAACCAACAGCAAAATGCAAAACTCCGGCAGAATTTGCAACATGTCGCATATTCCACCGGATTTTTAATTCGGCGGGAAAAAAACGTACTGTATAGACCACAGCATGGGTTTTTCATTGCTGTCTATTTAGCACAGTGTACGTTCAAGATACTGAAATCTCAAAAAATTGGACGGTATAGACATAGCCTTACATGTCTGAAGACACATCCCAGTGATAGGCATACCTTTAATGAATGGCAGATAGGCTAATAAATAGATGCAAATGATGCTGGTAATCTCGAGTGCCCAGTGACTATTGTTGAGGTGGATTGTTTTATCATCCCCATGTGACAGATCACCACTACTTAGGCCCACAGTTGCTCCAGCACTATCAGTGAGTGTACCTTCAATGACCTGAAAAGAGGTTAATCTACATTAGAATGGAGAACATATTGAACGATAGCCTTTTCTTATTATTTGCTGACCATTCCCATTTTTGTTCTTAAATGTGTGGCCTGCTAATTAATTCCTGAGCCAGTCTTGTCTGAATGAATAATATTAAGGGACCATATGTTATGTTTTAGCTTTTGGATATGCTTAGGGCTTGATGTTTTGTGGAAACTCCGTACTGACTACCAAACCACCAGTGATGCCAAACTGTATGTGTACACATAAGGCATGCCTCATATCTGAGTCAGAGGTTCTGTTCAGGGCATCCATCATAGATGCACCTCTGATTCCATTACATGACAGGCACCAACAGTGCATGATGGACCTCATCGACTACAATGGTATCCGTTGGGTTTCCATCATGGTGTTTGTCTTTTTATCAGAAAAAAATTCTGCTGCATGCTGCGCTATTTCCAAAAATTTTTCGGAATCTGCACTCTGAATGGAAACGTCTACACAGATGTGAACATAGTCTAACATATAATTTAGAGCAAAGTATCATAAAACGAGGTTTATTATATTGTACAAATAGTGTGAAATCAATGCTAATCTTCCGACATAAATTGAAGCTTCTGGGGAAGGAACGGTGGAATGGCGGCAGGGAAGGTAGAGAGGGGAGAGGGAGGGAAGGAAGGATGGAGGGAGGAAGGAAGGAATATGGGTAGGGAGGAAGAAAAGGAAGGGAGGGACAGAGGGAGGGAGGAAGAAAAGGGTATCTTGGAGCATTTGTCACCTCACATAGGGCAGAGGGACCTTATGGGCCCCATCAGGTTCACAAGTCTGAGTATATTCAGAAACTCTGCACCCATTGAACACCTGATGGAATACAGTTCTCTGATGAAGACCAGTGATTTGAAAGGTTTAGCACTGGTCTCAGTCTCCACAACCCTCGTTCTTAAAGGAGTGTTCACATAAAGGAACCTCCGCTGCACAGATTGGCTGGTAGAGAACTATGAGTCGACAATGTGAGAGAATGAAGCTGTCCTCCCCATTAACTACTATGAGAGTGTGCGAGTGTTCTCAGCTATATTTGGAACTCCCACAGAAAAGAATGGGAAGGATGGCCACAAAAGCTGCCCTCCTCATTCTCACACATCCTTGGATCGAAGCTAGCTACGAGCCAGCTTGTGCAGTGGATGTTCCTTCATGGAAACACCCCTTCAACTGTCATAATTGTTTAGTATATCAGTCATACAATATAGGTCATTTAATATGTACTGTTAGTCTCATGTTATAGTTTATGAAGCCACAGCTTCAAGAACTGAGCATATGTACCAAGACTCTATACCACCCACTAGAAAACATTTCAAGCATGTCAAGAGCTATGGGTCAACTATTCTGCCAAAACAACACACATCACATTCCATAGGCATAAAGGCTGAGTAAAGGTGTCATCTACTGAGATGTTTTCAATAGGAATATGCTTACATTTGTCCCTAAGCAGCCATCACACACATTCCTGCTGTATGTTAAGATGTTGTCACTTAAGTAGACTTAAGATAACTTTGAAATGAACAGCTGTCCTGCTCATAAACATGTATGCTTGGGTAGGACAAGTGTGTGTACTTATTTCTGTAAGTATGGTTGATATGTTCCTTCTAATGCGTGTATTTATTTATTTCTGTATGTATGGGTGATGGGTTCCTTCTAGTGTGTGTATTATTTCTATAAGTATGGGTGATACGGTAAGTTCATTCTAGTGAGTGTATTTATTTCTGTAAGTATGGGTGATAGGTTCCTTCTAGTGTGTGTATTATTTCTATAAGTCTGGGTGATACGGTAAGTTCATTCTAGTGCGTGTATTTATTTCTGTTAGTATGGGTGATAGGTTCCTTTTAGTGTGTTTATGTATTTCTGTAAGTATGGGTGATAGTTTCCTTCTAGTGTGTGTATTTATTTCTATAAGTATGGGTGACAGGTTCCTTCTAGTGCGTGTATTTATTTCTGTAAGTATGGGTGACAGGTTCCTTCTAGTGCGTGTATTTATTTCTGTAAGTATGGGTGATAGGTTCCTTCTAGTGCGTGTATTTATTTCTATAAGTATGGGTGATAGGTTCCTTCTAGTGTGTGTATTATTTCTATAAGTGTTGTAGGTTATACCTGAGCTGGTGTCTGACCTCTATGTGGTCTCTATATGGCGGTGTTGTAGGTGATACTGAGCTGGTGTCTGCCCTCAAATGTGGTCTCTATAAGGCGGTGTTGTAGGTGATACCTGAGCAGGTGTCTGACCACTATGTGCTTTCTATATGGTGGTGTTGTAGGTTATACCTGAGCTGGTGTCTGACCTCTATGTGGTCTCTATATGGCGGTGTTGTAGGTTATACCTGAGCTGGTGTCTGACCTCTATGTGGTCTCTATATGGTGGTGTTTTAGGTTATACCTGAGCTGGTGTCTGACCTCTATGTGGTCTCTATATTGCGGTGTTGTAGGTTATACCTGAGCTGGGGTTGGCCCTCTATGTGGTCTCTATATGGAGGTGTTGTAGGTTATACCTGAGCTGGTGTCTGACCTCTATGTGGTCTCTATATGGTGGTGTTGTAGGTTATACCTGAGCTGGTGTCTGACCTCTATGTGGTCTCTATATGGTGGTGTTTTAGGCTATACCTGAGCTGGTGTCAGATTACTATGTGGTCTCTATATGGTGGTGTTTTAGGCTATACCTGAGCTGGTGTCTGAACTCTATGTGGTCTCTTTATGGCAGTGTTGTAGGTGATACCTGAGCTGTTGTCTGACCTCTATGTGGTCTCTATATGGTGTTGTAGGTTATACCTGAGCTGGTGTCTGACCTCTATGTGGTCTCTATATGGCAGTGTTGTAGGTTATACCCGAGCTGGTGTCTGACCACTACGTGGTCTCTATATGGCGGTGTTGTAGGTTATACCTGAGATGGTGTCTGACCACTATGTGGTCTCTTTATGGCAGTGTTGTAGGTGATACCTGAGCTGGTGTCTGACCTCTATGTGGCCTCTATATGGCAGTGTTGTAGGTTATACCCAAGCTGGTGTCTGACCACTATGTGGTCTCTATATGGCGGTGTTGTAGGTTATACCTGAGATGGTGTCTGACCACTATGTGGTCTCTTTATGGCAGTGTTGTAGCTTATAGCTGAGCTGGTGTCTGACCTCTATGTGGTCTCTATATGGCGGTGTTTTAGGTGATACCTGAGCAGGTGTCTGACCACTATGTGGTCTCTATATGGCGGTGTTGTAGGTTAGGGCAACATGTATGAAAACTGTCTAGGTGTAAGACTTTCTTTGATGCCCATAGCAACCAATCATTTCACATAGTGTTCTGAAAAAATTATAGAGGAGCTCTGATTGGTTGCTATGGGCAACAAAGAAAGTCTACTAGGCTGCAGTAGAAGCCAGGTCTGTAGCTATAGCAACCAGCACTGGCAGCCTATCAGGAGGGAACAAACAGGTCTGTAGCTATAGCGACCTGAGGAGCTGATGCAGCCCATACAAGAAGGGATATCTCAGAATAGGTAGGACACTGTTAATGGACATATATTACAAAGTGACTTGTTTTTGCAAGATCTTTAACATAAAAAGCAATCCTTGTAGTGAGACAACCCCTTGAAACCTAGACAGTTTTCATACATGTGGCCCTTAGTGTTCCATACGGGGGAAAGAAGACCTGAGCATTCTGGATTTTCACATTACTGCTCTTTTATTCTACCAGGTTTGCCAGAGGTGCCTGGGAACAGCTCATCTCCATTTGTCTATTGAAATGGACTCTGTGCACCCTAGTGATCCAGCTGTGCTTGTCTATGCTGGAGATTTTCAGCTAGCATCTCTCTTCTGTCTATAGTCATCCTTAGCCTTGTTCGCAGGCTACTGACTGATGCATGGTGGATTGCATGTATTCACCAGTTTCACTAGAAAGTCTCCGTCTTGTTTACCGTCTTTAGTCTTCAGCTTCGAAAGCTTACGAATAACAAAAGACACCACACACTTCTGTCTCTATCGCTTTGTAATGTACCATGAAGAAAGCACCACGCTGAGAGTGAATACATCAACCACTGAGCAAATATAGCCCTGGACTTTTCTTCAATTGTTGTAATGCATTTGTCTTTTTCTCCTGGTGAGATTACGGGAAACTCTCTATATTGTATTTAAATACCTTCTCCGAAACTTCTCCTCATCAATATTTTTGAAAATGAATAGAGTTTTATCTGTAAATATCTTTTATATAAAGAATTGAGAACTGGCACATGCTGAGAGATGTGCTTTCTGTCCATAGCTATTGGAAATCATGTTAAATAGATCAGAAACAATTACCAGGGTGTGAATTAAAATGATAAATTGAGCGTCTGGCGGTAAGTGATAATTAGATTTTGATGATGTACGTAACAGGATGCGATTTATATCTAATGTGCTAGACAAAGGGCTGACTATAGACAATTATAATAATCTCAGCGAAGCTTCATGAACAGATATTCAAGAGCTCAAACACCATCTTTACAAACAAGCACACACATATATGTATAGAAATATGTATGCGCGTAGATATATATATACATATATATTCACATACACACATATATATATATAGCATTCATGTATGTATGCATGTATCTATTTTATACAGCCACACACACATACAATAAATATATATATATATTTACAGCATATATATATATACTTATTTCTGTATTTATTTATTTATAGTATATGTAGATGTTATTGCAACCTAAGGGCTTGTTCACACGATGTTTTGGATCCGTTTTGGATGCGTTTTACGGATCCGTTTTTAACCTGCGAAAACTGGATGCAAACTGCATCCAAAAAACGGATCCAGAAAACGCAACAGCTGATCCTTTTTTCGATGCGTATTGGATGCGTTTTACGGATCCTTTTTGGATCCGTTTTTTCAATGTTTTTTTTAAATCAACCTATCAAACTGCAATTTTAAATATAATATAACCTATCAATGACCAAGAAAAAACCCTTTTTTACCTAGTGTCAATTAACTGTACATACACCTATGATCTTAGAACCCCCGCCCCCCCCCCATTTTTTTTAAATCAACCAATAGTTTTCAAACCCCTCCCCATGTAAATGAATTAATAACAATCATTTTAAACTTAATCATTTAAAACTAAATTTTTATAAACTAAATATATTTAGTATACATATATATTTATATACATTTAAAAAATATTACTTTATATACTATTATATACATTTATAATATTATTACATTTATAATTATATATAAATACTATACAAAAGTATATTTATATATATAGATTTTACTATTATACATTTATATATATAATTATATACTTTTTATAAAATATATATTTATATACATTTATAAACTAAATATAACCCAAACATAATATTCAAGATTTAATGTTCATTTAAATCCAATGCATTTACGGATGCGTTTTTTGGCATTGAAAGCGGATCCAAAACGCACCCAAATGTATGCTGCGCTTTTGGATCCGCTTTCGGGATGCCAAAAGCGCATTCCATTATTTCCTATGGGGATTTCTCTTGCGTAAAACGCAAGAAGAATTTACATGTCACTTCTTAAAACGGATCATAAAAGCGGACCGCGAAAAGCGCATCGGCGATCACCGTGTGAACAGCGATGCGCTTTTGCCATTGAAAGCAATGTTAATCACACTGACAATTGTTAGATTCGTTTTGCGGATCCGTAAAGCGGATCACAAAAACGTCGTGTGAACAAGCCCTAAGGCTCCACTATCTCTCACCAATTATCTTGAACATTTTACAGGTAAAGCCCCTGTATTTGTGAGGTGCATGCAGTGATTGGCGGTCTTGTAGCCCCTCTGTACAATGCAGTGCAGCATTACATGTCCTGTAATGCTCTTTACATGTGCCTGGATGAGCGTCTCCTTTGGGCTGTAGTTTTTAGTGGTATTACCTTAGGCTCAAATTGATTTTGTTCACTTTTATAGTTAGCTTTCTAGAGGTAGGATGAGCACAATTATCAGATCTGACTGACTTCGTTTTTCAGTTTTTGTTGCGGCATTCAACATGCGGGTTAAATAATGTGATAACTTATATAGAGTGGGTCGTTACAGATGCAACAAGACCAATTATGCGTACTATTTTTATTTTTTCAACATATTAAAAAAGCATTTTTTTTATTGTTAAGGCTTGTTCACACAATGAAAATTTACACAATTTTGGTATGGAATCTGCAAGAGTTCTGCACCAAAATCTGTGTGAAATCCAAGTGACTCCTTCATCCCATTAAATTTTTTCTGGTGCAAATTTGTAAATCTGGGTTGTAGACATAAATATTTGACGTTACTTATTCCACGTGGTTTTAACATGGAAATTGCGTTGATAGACAGGACATGGTTTAGCCCTATTTAATAGAGCTAATTCATGTCCAAATCTGCAGTGACATCTGCCACACAAAATTAAAATTTGCAGGAAAAATCTGTTGGGATTTCTACCATGGGTATGTGATGGATTTGTACTAAGGAAATTGCTATTTTTTTTGTACTTTTTAATGAAACCCACAAAGGATCTTAAAGATGCGACATAGTACACTGCACTATATATGTATTCTACTAACTGGTAGCTTATTAGACTCTACCTCTGGTATCACAACAACCACATCCATGAGAAACCTGTCTATTTTATGTGGATATGTGGTCTCGCCCCTTAAAATGGTGATGCAAGCTAGTGTCAACCACTTACCATTACCTATAGGGCTCCCTAAGCCAGCTAATTTACAGTAGCGTGGTACACAAGGCAAGGAATTCTCCACCATCATGAACAGAATCCCAAAACCTGTTCACATTAACATCATTTACTCTGTACATAAGATTATAATTTCTTGCAATAAAAGCAATATATACTTTACAAAGTTCTGCAGACACAGAGCAGCAACAGATACTGTACATATAATAAGGCAAGCCAACACATTCCCTCCTTACAAGTATCTAAGACTGGCTAATTAAAAGGAAAAATGCACAATAAATAAGTATGAAATACAATTTCGGCTCTTTTGAACTCCATTGTCAAAATCTCTTCTAAGTAAAGTTTAAACGTACTTTCATGACTTTTATATAGCAATATAGCTCTTGTAAGCATGTATGCAAGACTTATGTACCTAAAGTAAAAGGATTTACCATGGATATAAGACCAGACTTACAAGTTTCTCGGGTTTATTCAGTCCTACAAAGGAAATTCTTTATTACAGGAAGAGCTCACAATTTTCCACCTCTGTAAAATATTTTTAAACACCCTTTGAAGTTCAGGTAGTAGACTATATGTCATTTATACACAGATGTGTGTATAGCAAAATATTTTAGGTGTACACATTTTGGAGATCTAAAAATAAGAGAATATGTACAGCATGGACATCTTGGCCAATTCTAGTTGTTTTCATAGGATGAGTTTTAAATTTATCAGAATATGAAAACATGCAAACATTTGTCAGATATTTGTCTGACAGTAGCTGGAATGCTGACTAGCAGCACTGATTTGAAATAACCAGAGGTGGACAGAGATAGCAAGAACAGTAGAGGCTCCTTGCTCTCTAAACATATACTACCATCAACATTTTACTTTTCACATATTAATTAGGTGGTTGTAGTTTTTTTTATTACATTTTTCAAAGTTCCCATATGTACATTACACTCTCTAACTTCCCTTCTGTGAGTTCTGGTAGCACAACAGTGAGAAGATGGCTTGATGGTCCTTCTTTCTGGTCACCTCTGGCCTGAGATGTGTAAGGGTATGTTCATACGGCTCATTTGTGGGACCTATTGTGGCACGTAATTGCGCTGCAATACGCCCGAATTACGCCCTGCAAACATGATAATTCATAGCTCTCATTGCTGTTTTCCCCGGTCTACAATACGCGTTGGGGGAAAGAATTGACATGTCACTTCTTCCCAGCGCATAATTAAATGTCAGTGGGAGTGCTTCAGAAGTATGTGCTGGCCAGCAACAGGAATATTTCAGGTGTACAATGGCGCACACAGTTTGTGCTGAAATACGCCTGCAATACACCGTATGAACATAACCTGAAGATCATCAGCAATTACCCAAAAAGTATGAAAAAAGGGCAGAAAAAAAATTACCCTCTTTTTCTTTAATGTATTGTTCGGGGTTTCAAATACCCCTTATCTATCCCTGGGGAGAAAAAAAAAAAGGCAATTAAAATCATTACTTTATTTTTTTGAAAATGAGAACTATGTAAGAAAAGAGAAATGAATTTTAAAAAGGGGGGATTAGTTTGCTTGCCAAACAAAAGCTTTCTCACACTGAAAAGAAAAGGACAATAATTTTTATATTTAAATTTCAGTATATTCCTCAAAAACAAACCAAAAAAAAAAATGTAACCCTATAAAAATTTAATTGACTTACCCTAATAAGACAGTGTGCTGACTGCTTTCAAGGTGGAAGAATGTCCTTATTACTAATTGTAACAAACAAGAAGATAAAGATAGTAGATGTTTAGTTGAAAAAAAGTTCGATCTATTAAAATAAAAATAATTTATCCTGTACACTGAACACCGGGGAAAAGAAAAAAAATTTCCCAATCCCCTAAAGTGGTTTTTTTGGGTTTCATTTCCGGGGCTAAAAAAAGTTGCATGTTTTTAAAAATTTTGGTACTAATAAAAAAAAAAACTTTTAGTAAAAAAAAGTTAAAGAAAATTTTGCGGGGGAAAAAAATTTAAAAAATAGAAAATGCTTGGATTTTTTTTTCGGTAAAAAAACATAACAAAAACATGGGTTTTTGGGAAATTGCTGGTTCAACTTTTTGGGAATAAGAAAACCCCATCACTTATATGAAAAATTTAAAAACTGTTTAAAAAATAAAATCCCGCAAACATAGTGCAAGTACGTTTTTTTTTTTTCACATTTTTTCCTCAATTAGCATTTTTTTTTTTGTTTACTTTTTATGTTTTTATGGGACATTGAATGACAAATTTTCAAAGTACTCTTGTCACCCCAAAAAAAAAGGCCCCTTCATTTGTCTTTTTAGTTTTTAAACTAAATTATGGATGGGGGAAAGGGGGGGAGGAAAAAACGGAAAAATACACCCCCATAAATGAATCCATCTAAGGGATACTGCAAAACCTTTAAGTATTTTAAAAGAAATTTTGGGGGGGAAATTTATTAACCTTATGTGGTTTTTACAGAAATTAAAACAAAGTAGAGAATTAAACCCCTTTTAAAAAAATTTTAAATTACTTTTTCAAAATTTTCAATTTTTTGCCATTGTTTACGGAACACGATAGATAAAAAAAGGTAACAGGGACTGCAAATTTAATTTTTGATTCCCTGATTTTTTACTGTTTTTTTAGATATCCCATATTTCCTAGTGTGCTGTTTTTAAACCCCAAAAAGCCTCAAGGGTAAAGGGGGAAAACACCCACTGGATTTTGGGGTTTCATTTTCATTTCGTTTTTCTTTAGGCGTCATTTTTAGGTTTGCGGTGCTAAACTTTAAAAAACACATTAAAAAAAGGGCCCAATTTTTGGTAAACTACACCCTTCAAAAATTTTTTCCCGGGGATGTAATGGTATTTTTGATCTAATAGGTGTTTCACCAATGTTTTAGCTTTAGGCTGTGAAAATGAAAAATGTAGTTCTTTCCAACAATCTGCAGTTTTAGCTAAAAAAAAAGTGCCGGAAAAAGGAGTCTTTGGGCCCTGTTTTACAGGCTTATTCCCCCCGGATTTGTGCCCCCGTTTGAGGCACCCAAATCCGCCGTTTAATAAGGGGCGGGGGGCCCGGGGGGCGGGGCCCAAAAAACCGGGGGGGGCCGCTCCCCCGGCCCATTACAATTTCATTGTTTTCGGCGCGTACGCGGGGTAAATAATTTTGCAGGGCCCCTTTTTTTCCCCCCCCCGGCGGAATTTTGCCGATCCCGGGGGAGGGCGACGGGGTTCCATGTTCTCAATGAGAGCCCGGGGGATTACCCTAATTGCTGCCCGGATTGGCGCCTACTGAAGCGCCCAAACTGGTCGGGAGTCGGCGCCCAAAACGCGGAGAATTTAAACCGTGTGAAGAGGCCTTTGAATCACCATTTTAGTTGAATGGACATTGCTATTCCCGTCCTGTACCCCCAGGGTTTCCCCCAAAACTTGCATGACCCCCCGGAAATTAAAAAAATGCGGAAAAGGAAATCTTTGAAAACCACCATTTTAGTTGAATGGAAAAATTTACCCGGCCGTCGGTCCTGCAACCCAAAGATCCGTGGCTTGCATGTTGTCGCCTGCAAATGGGAAGGAGCTTTTTCTTCGTACCTTACCTCCCTGTCCCTTTCAAAAACCCCTTTGCTCGCTTACCCTCTGCAGGGTTTGCTCCATGTTTGGGAAAAATAAAAAAATTTAAAGGTATGGAAGAGTTTTTGCGTCTCTTATTGAAAGACGGCAAAAACACAGCCTATTCTTAAAAACCCTTTAATTTCCCAAAAGCCCAAAATTGGATTTTTAAAAAGAATTGTTTCTATCGGGAAAATGTTTAAAAGCCCCGGGCTCAAAACCCCCCGTGTTTTCCTTCAGTCCAAGGGATTTACCCAAGCCCAGTTTGACTAAAGGGTGGACTAGGAATTGTTTTGTTTTCCCCAAAATTTTCATACAAAATGCGCTATCTGCGCCAAAAGGGGATTTTAACCCAGTGCAATAAAATATTTAAAAGGGCACGGATGAGAAATTTTCGTTTTTTTTCCCGGGAAGGGCAAAAAGAAAAAGTTACTAGAAAAATTTTTTATCAAAAATTTTTTCTTTCAAGTGGCTATTTTAAAAAAACTGGGGCCGCAAACCGGGCAATACAGTATTTAAAAAATTATTTCGGATTAAAAACGGTGGGTTTTTTCTCCAATTTAAAAAACACCAAAAAGTTACCCAGAAAATTTCTGTATTTCCCAAAATTTTAAATTTCAACGTGGCTTTTTGAAAAAAAAAGGGGACGAAAAAAAAATGGTTCAAATTTTTCCTCAGGGGGAGGGGTGCTGGCCAAAAAATTTGGGAAAAAAATGCCCCAAAACAGAGTTGGGCTGCACAAAATTCCCCCTTGTTTACGGGTGGGGCCCCCCCGGCCCCCCAACCCCCCCTGCCGGTGGGGGGATTTTCCGCGCTCCCTCCCCGAAACCGGCAGCTTACATTTTCCTCGCCCAAAAACCCCTTTTTCGGTCCGGGTGCGTGTTCCCGTGACTGGCCGGGCCAAAATTGGTTTTTTTTGGCCCCCCGGTATTTCGGGGAAAAATTTAAAGGGACCTCGCGCCCATGATTGGTCTCATCGGCGCTGATATTTTTAAAACCCCGCCCTTTCCCATTTAAACCTTTTCCCAAAAACCCTTTGGCCCCGTTTCCTGAGGGAAGCGTTCCCAAGTGTTCTAGCGTTATCCTGGTTTTACCTTACCTACTGCCTCCCTCCCTTTGACCTGAACCTTAGCCCCTGTCCCTGACCTTTGGTGTCCCCGGGGGCTACGAAACCCCCCGGGCCCCCTGTCCTGGGCTTTTTCCCGTCCCCGACTCGGCCCGCTTTAAAGTTTTTGTTAACCCCGCAAGCCTCGGCAGCCACCGCCCAAACAAAATTTAAAATAGGGGTAGCCCAAACCCGGTAAAAAATCCGCCGCGGGAAGTCCATCCCCCTTTGCGGCCGGGCTTGGTAAAAAACCGGGGGCCTTTCTTAGAACCCCCTCCCTGGTGTTTTCTCTACCAAAACGCTTCGTGGTCAGAGGATCCAGACCAAAAGCCCGTTACAAACCCCTTTCCAAAAAACCGTCTTGTCCCGCCCCCCCCCCCCCGCCCCTCCCTCGCGGGGGAAAGGCCGCAGATGCTTCATTTAAAAAATCTCTAACGAAATAAGAAACTGAAATTTCTAATTTTTTCCTATATTCTAATTTTCAAGCTAAAAGCATAGTTGTCTGTTTTTGAATAAAAAGAAGAACTGGTTTCTGAGCTAACTTTTATTGAGAGACAAAACGGGACCAAATCTTGCTTCTCGGGAGGGCCTGGGAAAAAAATGAAGGCCTTTTAAAAGGAAACGCCTTTTTCTATGCAGAACGAAGGGGCATGTGTTTTTCCCGGCCCAAAGCATTTCCTTAAAATCACAGTCAGGGCCGCCCAAAAGAAATTTCAGGGGCCCAATTTCAGCTGAAGCACCTGGGCCCCCCCTGTAAACCCCCCCATCCCGAAAACCCGATCGCCCCCCCCCCAGCAACCCCAAAACCCCCGTCCCCCGAAAAAAAAAGGGGTTTAGGTATAAAAGCGCCCCTTTTACCACATAATCAGTTTTAAAAAAAGAACTGTATTGTGTAGTACTATACTAATGATCACATACTCTCTGTCTCAATAGCTGTCAATCTGCATATCATAGCCCCGGGCTAAGTACCCATCCATATCCTCCTCACCCACTACAAAAAACCCCTCCCCGGGTTTCCCGGGGGTCACGCCCTCGCCCCTTCTAAAAATCCCCAGCAAGAAATAAAAGGAAACTCCTATCACGGGTCCTTTCCCTAAACCCCCCTCACAATGGGAATTTGTACCGTGGCCACTATACACGCACCAATATAACCTAGAACATGCTTTAAAACACAAGTAAATTGACACCAGCTCGGGTCACACACATTACAGGAATACAGCCTGATCCATAAAGAAGTAAAAAAACCCCCTGAATCAGGGACCCCCGAAGACCCTATCTATGATCGTTCTTTTCTTTTGAGTGTTCTTACCCCTTTCATCTGCACCCTTCCCACCCCATGATGATGCCCCCGGCCACAGCTCAACCCTGCAGAAATTACACACAAATAACTTAAATCCTCAATTTCCAGCATCCTTTTCTATTCCCCCACCCTGTACAAACCTCCCAGCGGGAAAGACGGGTACAACCATAGCTTGGGGGCCTAGTATCCAAAAGGGGGTTGGGAGGGTGGGGAGAGAAATGACGCCTGAGAAAATAGGGGTGCTCCCCTCCAATTTATATTCCCGGGTTGGGTAGAAAGCCCTAGGTGGGTTTGGGAAAAGGGGAAAGGCCCCAGTAATTTAGACAGGCCCATTTTTTAGGTAGACCCAGCTGGTAAGTTGCTAGGCCGGCCCCAGGTAGGCGGGTGGGTCCCTAGCCACGGCGGGTAGGTAAATACCCCTCAGGTAATAACAGGCCCCTTTTAGGTGAAAAGGGTATTAACCTCCTTTAGCTATGTCCCAGGAAGTCGGGCCTCCTTTAGGTTTGTGCAGGTAGTTTCCCCCTTTATTTGTAGGTAGTTGGGGCCAACTTTAGCTTTTTTGTTGGTAGCGGGCCCCTTTTAGTTTGAGGTAATCGGGGGGCCCCCTTTATGTTTAGGTAAGTCAGGGCCCCCTTTATTTTTAGGCGAGTGAGGGCCCCCTTTATTTTTAGGCAGAGTCAGGGCCCCCTTTAGATTTAGGCAGAGCAGGGCCCCCTTTAGGGTTTGGCAGATCCCGGGGGGCACCCTTTAGATGTAGCCAGAGTCAGGGCCCCCTTTTAGATGTAGCCAGATCGGGGCCCCCCCTTTTAGATGCAGGCAGAGTCGGGCCCCCTTTGATGCAGGCAGGTCGGGGCCCCCTTTAGAGCAGGCAGAGTCGGGCCCCCTTTAGATGCAGCCAGAGTCAGGCCCCCTTTATTGTAGCCAGAGTCAGGGCCCCCTTTAGTGTACCCAGGTCGGGCCCCCTTTAGATCACCAGAGTCACCCCCCCTTTTGGGGCCAGCCCAATCGGGGCTCCCTTAGATGCAGCCAGAGTGGGGGTTCCTTTTTAGCTGTGGGCAAGTCATTGACCCCTTTAGCTGTGGGCCCGAGTCAGGCCCCCTTTAGCTCGGGGCAGAATCAAGGCCCATTTAGCTGCAGGCAGAGTCCGGCCAAACCGTTTAGCGGGGGGGCAGAGTCCGGGCCCCCCTTAGTTAGCAAGTCAGGCCCCCTTTACTTAGGCAGAGTCGGCCCCCCTTTAGAGCAACCAGGTCAGGGCCCCCTTTGATGCAGGCAGATAGGGCCCCCTTTTAGCTGAGGCAATCGGGGCCCCCCTTTACTCAGGCAGAGCCGGGCCCCTTTAGTGCAGGCAGAGTTCGGGCCCCCTTGCTGTAGCAAGTCAGGGCCCCCTTTAGTTTGGGCAAGCGGGGCCCCCTTTAAGAAACCAGAGCAGGGCCCCCTTTTAGATGCACCCAAGTCGGGGCCCCCTTTAGGTGCACCGAGTCAGGGCCCCCTTTAGGTCACCCAAGTCACCCCCCTTTAAATGCAGCCCCAAGTCAGGGCCCCCCTTTAGATGTACCAATCGGGGCCCCTTTAGATGCACCAGAGTCAGGCCCACTTACCTGAGATCGTCCTCCGCCCCGGGCGCCCCCGCCGGATATTGGGGGCCCTGATAGGCGGCGCCGCCTCGTCATATAGGGGCCAGCGCACGGCAGGCTGAAGGCCTAACAACTTCAGCCTGCCACGGAGATCAGCGCTAGTGGCGCCGTGCTCCGCTGACACCGCGCAGCCCCGGGAGTCGGGGACATTAGGGCCCGGGCGTCCAGGGACCGCACTGTGGGCCAGCTTGCCCCGGTTCGGCGGCTGCGCTTCCCGGCCCCCTTATATGAGGAAAAAGGGGGGGCCCGCTTGCGGGGGACCCCCTTTTTCCCCCGGGCCCCATCGGGAGTACCGGTTGTACCCCCTGTAGGGCGCCCTAATACAGTCTGACGTTCACACCCTCTCACCTCTCTATGCTCAAAGCTATTTGCGGGCCCGCCAAAATGACGGGAAAAGCCCGAAAAGGGCCATAGTAATAGTTTATCTGCTTTTTTGTCCCCTAAAGTATCGCGTGAATCAAAATTTCCGATCAGCCTAAAATCGTGCCGATTTAAAATTTTGTCGATTTAATGGGGGGCCACCCTATTTTAGCGCTTTAAAAGTTTTTCCTATTGTATACAACAATATTTATAAATCGCATCTTCTTTTATATTTTCCCGTACACAAAAACACTCCCAAACAATCAATATCCCAAAAACCCATCATAAAATTAATACTTTATTGAAAACCAAATTACATAAATAACAAAGAAAAATAAATAAAGATAGGATGGACATGTTAAAATGATTACACACATATATTTTTTGGTTTCCAGTCTACGGGAAAAAAACTTCCTCCTCCCCATGACACCAAAAGGGGACTCATGTGATAACGTGTTTGCCAGTGCCACCACGGCCTAAATTATGTAATTCCAAAAAGGAGCCAAAGCAAAAAGAGGTGCCTGCATACAAGAAATTTATTTTTTAATCAAAAATAAATTTTATTTCAAAACAGGCAGATAAAAAATTTTACAAAATTGCAAAAAGGGAAAATATACCAAGCAGGTCTACTGTAAGGGTAAGTATACAGTTGCAAATTTTGGGTCAAACAGGAAAAGAGAGAACTTTTAAAACAGTCAATAAAGTACTTTTTAAAAAATCACATTGCAACGAAAAAAAAGTGAGTTAAAAAACTTTCAATAGGGGGTAGGAGTTTTACTTTGTGAATTTCCAAACCCTTCAGCACCCGGGGCCCCCATCTTACCACATCATACAGGTAACATAAATATACCCGCTGAGCAGGGGGTTTCCTTGGGTCCCAAAACATCCGGGGCTCGGGGTTTTGTTTTTCCCCCCCCATTATGAACTCGGGTGTTTTTTTTACAAAAAAAAAACCTTTTTGTTCCTGCAAAATTTTTTGCCTTCCACACAGATCCCGTCCCTCTCCCAGCAGTCACTGTACGTAAAAATCACCCAATGACAAATTTACTTTTTCAGAACTTCTCACCTTATATGACAATACCCCGCTAAAAAGTCACCAAAACATACACCGAACATGGAGCAAAAACTACCCGACAAGTGATTGTGACTAAAAACATCCTACTTAAGGCCAAATAATCCGCCAACCCCCGACCCAACGCGACCCCCAAAATGTGACACAACTGTACACAGGGTCTGATTAATATATTACCGCCTACAAGGGGGCCCTATATTTGGGAGAACTATTTTTTATTAACTCTAGACATAAAGTGATTACCCCGCTGTTACATTTTGAACTACCCGGGGAGTCTTTTTGATCGGTCGTTCACTTTTCCCTTTTCTTTTCCACCCGGTTCACACCTTCAGCTGATGCTCCCCCAATACTTTTCCCCGAGGGTTTGGACACAAATATCTTTTAAAACCCCAAAATTTCCAGCAACTCTTTAATTTTTTTGTATCAGTCCCCCAGTTAGGGGATATGGGGGATGAAGCAGTATAGGGGCCCCAGGCAGGTATAGGGGCCACCGGGGAGGTATATGGGGGCATAGGCAGAATATAGGGGCACTGAGGCGTATTTAGGACATAGGGCAGGTATATAAAAACACGAGGGAGGTATAAAGGGGCACTGAGGCAGTATATGGGGGGCCCCAGGGAGTAAAAGGGGGCACAGGCAGTATGGGGGACACAGGCAGTATATGGGGCCCCAGGCAGATATAAAGGGGCATTGAGGCAGTATTGGGGCCCAAAAGGGATATAAGGTGGCACTGAGGGGAGTATATAGGGGCCACAGGGAGGTATTGGGGCCCAAAAGGGATATATAGGGGACAGGCAGATATGGGGGGACAGGGAGTATATTGGGATTGAGGGCAGTATATGGGGGGCCCCAACGGGATTAAGGGGACTGAGGCAGTATATGGGGGCAAATGAGGCAGTATATGGGGGGCCCCAGGCAGGTATATGGGGGGACAGGGGAGGATATGGGGTCACGCAGGTACATAGGGCAACCGGATATAAAGGGGGGACAGGCTCATTGGGGCCACAGGCAGGGAATGGGGCCACAGGGGGTTTGGGGGGAAAGGCAGGGAATGGGGGCACAGGCAGTAATGGGGCACGGGAGGTATAAAAGGGCAAGGCACCATGGGGGCCACAGGGGAGGGATTATAGGGGGGACAGGCAGTATATAGGGGGCCACAGACAGGGATTTGGGGGGCCACAGGAGCATATGGGGACGGCAGGGATGGGGGGCCCAGGCAGGCATTAAGGGGGCACAGGGGGGATATGGGCCACAGGAGGGGATTAAGGGGACAGGCGTATAGGGGGCACAGGCAGGGTTAAGGGGGGGCAGGCGCATATGGGGGCCACAGCAGGGATTTGGGGGGGACAGGGAGGAATATGGGGGGCCCCAGGGAGTATATGGGGGGACAGGCGGGAAGGGGGCCACAGGCAGGCATTATAGGGGGCGGGCAGGGATATGGGGCCACACAGGAATTTAGGGGCACAGGCAGGGATATGGGGGGGCCACAGGCAGGGATTATGGGGGACGGCAGTATATGGGGGGACTTAGGCAGGTAAACGTATAAAAAAAAACAACATTTAAAACTCACCTTAGTCCCCCGGCGAGCGCGCCCGTCCTTTTCCCGCGCTCCTCTGGCGCTCCTCGGGGGGCACAGCCTATGACGCGCTGTGCGCCCCAGGGCAGGCAGCGTGCGAGAAGTGATGTCATCGCACGTGCCGGCTGAGGGCCACGAGGGGCCCGGCAGCCCGTGTTTGGCAGCCTGCGGGCCGACACTGGCGCGGGGCGGGAGCGCTCCCCGCCCCCGGCAAAGCCTCAGTGTGTGTGCGTCCACGGAAGCACATCAGTAAAAGAGCGGGGGGGTCCGGCCCAGCCGCGAGGCCGGAGGGGGCCGGGGGATGGGGGGCCAGGGCTTTTTTTATTCGGTGCCCACCCCGAATAAAAAAACTAGCGACGCCCCTGCTGTGAGGTTTTTTCCCTTTAAGCAAAGATGAATAACCCCCTAATCTACGCCTAGCAGTATGGGGAACCTATCCCGCAAAAACCAAAATGAAGGGAGGGAAGGGGCTCCTGTAAGCTCTTTTTTTAAAGGGGACGAAAGCTTTATTTTGATTTGGGGAAAGGGCGGTACCAATAAATTGAGCATGACTCTGGGACACTGCAGCCCGACCCTTTGGGGAACCCCTCATTTTTAACCCGGGGCCCCCGTTTTTTTGGAACCCCTCTAACATGTAAAGGGACCCCGCATACTAACCACATAATTTCCCTTCTGCTTTTTTGTACCTCCCTTTTTTTTTAGCTTTTCCCCCACACAGGAGGCATCTGCCTGGGCAACCTAAAGGATGTTTAATGGGAGGTCATTTTTCTTCGAGACTCAGCACCTTTGGTTTATTCAATAGGTCAGTCAGGTAGTTCGGGCAAAGTGTGTTTTAGCAAAAAAATTTTTTAATGTTTTATACCAAATTGGATTTTAAAGGGGAAGGCTGTAACAAAACCCGGGGACCCATTGATCCTAAGAAACCCAAAACCTCCCACATACTTTCATCAAGAGGCTCTTTTGTACCCCCTTTCAGTATTTTTGGGAGGTAAACACCCAAAATTAATGTTAGGTACAATAAAAAGTCGGGGAAGTTTGGGGCCACCCTTTAATTTGGCCCTGGCCCCCGTGGATTTCTAAATTTTCCAAATTTTTTTACTCCCCACGGGAAAAAGGAAGAGTAATCTATTTATTTTTTTTGGTCTGCATGTCCAGGGGGAAAGACTTGGCAAGATACAGAATGAGGGGCAGGATGACTGTTTTGATAACCGGGTTTTCCCCGTGAGGTGGTTTCTCAAATTTCCAAAAAATTCAGTTTCCTCTGGGCTTTGGTTTGACCCCCTCCCAACTGTCCGACCATCTTCGCTCGTGAATTTGACTCCCCCGCATTTTATGGTGTCACCACAGCGCCCCCCAACATCCCTGTGTTACAGGGAAACCCCAAACACTTTTATTCACATTTACTCTTAACCCCCGATGCGGAGGCTCCCCAAAAATTTGATTTGTTTGGTTAGCCCTGCCCCGTGTCAACTGGGGGGCTGGGGCCCCAGGGGGGTTTACTCGGGGGGACCACCTTTCTGTAATGAAAAATTACGGCCCCTTGGACTTTTAAAGCCCCCATTTTTACACATAATACGTTGCCCAAAACAGAAAGTTTTTTGTAGTACAGTAGCAAGAGAGTCCCAAACTGTTCTCACCAAATTTTTCGTCAAACATATCTAGACACAGGGTAAGTAGCTCCATCCCCCCGCTCCCCCCCTACTATCCCCTCCACCCACATACACTTTCGCCCGCCCCCCCCCTACATACAATTTCCCCCTCCACGTTTCCCTTGGTCCGAACCACGCCCCCTTTGAAATAAACCCCCAAAGAAAAATTTTAACTCCTATCAAAGGGTCAGGTGTTCCCCACCTTTCAAACGGGACAAAGACAAGCCCTTATAATGCCTAAACCGAACTGCCTTAGGCCACTAGGGTCAGAACCAGCCAAGGTATAACCCACCACCCCCTTGAGCCCCCATTGGGTCCCGACCAGTCGGGCCTACAACACCCCCCTTTTGAGACCACATAGAGGTCAGAACCGCCAGGTTTTTAAACCCAAAACACCACCAAATTTTGAACACATAGTGGGAAAAAAACCCGCTAGGTTAAACCTACAAAACCGCCAATGAGACCAATAGTGATCAATCCACTCAGGTATAACCTCAAAGCATTTAGAGACCACATGAGGTCCAACACCCGCCCGGTAAAACCACAAACCTCCATATAGAGACCAATTGAGGCAGACACCACTCAGGTATAACCTACAAAACCACCATATGAGACCCATTGGACTGAACCAGTCAGGCACCCTCCATTACAATATAAAAAAATAACCCCTGAATCGGGGGTCAACCGGGGATGTCTTGACTGAGGAGTTTCTTTCTCTTATGAGCCGTTTTTATTCCCTTTTCTTCTGCATCCGTTCCACCCACCTGATATTGTCCGGCCCCAAATCATCCCTGCGAAATTACACAAAATATCCCAGAACCTCAATTTTCCCATTTTTTTTACCTATTCCCCCCCACTGTACAAACTACCCCGGGGTGGGAGAGCGGGGACAAGCCTAGTATACTAAGGGGTTTTTGGGGGGTGGGGAGAGGCCCAGGGGTAGATGGCCCTATTTTGGGGGTAGCTTCGCTGGATAATTGGTATGCCAGCCCCCGGGGGGTGGGGGTACCTAGAAGGTGGGAGGGAATAGCCCCCCAGGTAGATAAGCAGGGCCCCCTTAGGAAAATAGAAAACTACGTTAGGTGTGTACCCCCTTTTGGTAGGCTGTAGGTAGGTCCTTTAGGTACTATACTTAGGGTCTCCCTTTTTGGTAGTTTTACAGACAGTTGGGGTCTCCTTTAAGTAGTAAC